>VXBA01001408.1:1155384-1267983 GCA_013399895.1 Serilophus lunatus | reverse complement strand
CCGCCGCCGGCCGGGAGCCTTGGCCCGGCGGGCGCCCGGCGGCAGCTTGTCTATGTCTTCACAACTTGGCGCTCCGGCTCGTCCTTCTTCGGGGAGCTCTTCAACCAGAACCCCGAGGTCTTTTTCCTCTACGAGCCGGTGTGGCACGTTTGGCAGAAGCTGTACCCCGGGGACGCGGTCTCGCTGCAAGGGGCGGCCCGCGATATGCTGAGCTCCCTGTACCGCTGCGACCTCTCCGTCTTCCAGCTCTACAGCACGGCGGGCGCCGGCAAGAACCTCACCACACTCGGCATCTTCGGGGCGGCCACCAACAAGGTCATCTGCTCCTCGCCCCTCTGCCCAGCCTACCGCAAGGAGGTGGTGGGCATGGTGGACGATCGGGTGTGCAAAAAGTGTCCCCCGCAGCGCCTCAGCCGCTTCCAGGAGGAATGCCACAAGTACCGCACGCTGGTCATCAAGGGTGTGCGCGTCTTCGACCTGGCCGTCCTCGCCCCGCTCATGCGAGACCCGACCCTGGACCTCAAAGTCATCCATCTGGTGCGGGACCCCCGGGCCGTCGCCAGCTCCCGCATCAAGTCCCGGCACGGCCTCATCCGGGAGAGCCTGCAGGTGGTGAGGAGCCGGGACCCCCACATCCACCGCATGCCCTTCCTTGATGCTGGCCACAAGCTGGGCGGAAAGAAGGAGGGAGGTGGCGGCTCGGACTACCATGCCCTGGGTGCCATGGAGGTCATCTGCAGCAGCATGGCCAAGACCCTGCAGACTGCTCTGCACCCCCCTGACTGGCTCCAGGGCAACTACATGGCTGTGCGCTACGAGGACCTGGTGGTCGAGCCCATCAAGACCCTGCGGCAGGTGTACGGCTTCGTCAACCTGGCAGTCAGCCCAGAGATGGAGAAGTTTGCCCTCAACATGACCAGTGGCCCCGGCTACTCCTCCAAGCCCTTCGTGGTGTCGGCCAGGAACGCCACCCAGGCACTGAGCGCCTGGAGGACTGCGCTCAGCTACCAGCAGATCAAGCAGGTCGAGGAGTACTGTCACCAGCCCATGGCCCTGCTGGGCTACGAGAGGGTCGGCAGCCCCGAGGAGGTGAAGGACCTCAGCAGAACGTTGCTCAGGAAGCCGCGGCTGTGACGGGCAGCGGGTGCCGAGCCCCCGGGGGTGGCTGAGCCCTGGCGGGCAGAGGAGCTCCGGCTCCAGCTCCGGCTGGTCTGAGTGAGGGAGGGAGTCGGGAAAAGCAACCTGGTTTCCGATTTCCTCCAAAGACTGCTGAAGGGTAACATACAGTAGTGATGATTTATTTCTTTCCTTTTTTTTTTTTTTCTTTCCCAATTACCCTCCCCTTGCATTGGGTTAGATGCGATTTAAAAAAAAAATCAAGTGGAACTGAAAATATGTGTAAAACCCCTTTCTCTTTCTCTAAAATGCCAGGCAGTCATTCTGTACTGAAATCTTGTTTATGGAGTTCTTGTGGGTTTGAAGATGTTAACAAAAACTCTTCCACAATTCCTGACACATCTTTATCTCTCATGGTGCGGAGGAGATGCCCTTGGAAAACAAAATGCTGAAAATCAGACTTTTGTATGAAAGCAAATGTTCAGACATGACAGTAATAAAAGAAAATAATAAATGATATTCATTTTTATAATTACCTCAATTGTTTGGGAATTACAGTGTGGCTTCTGTACAGCTGGAGGGGATGCGTGCTTAAAATAGCAACATGGACTTTTTAAAGGGTATGAATGGAGGGCTGGAGTGCAACATTTGATGTGTTCAAAGGTTAGGAGCTGCTCTCACAGAATCAAGTAGAGATCTCACAAGTGTAGTGCAGGTTTTACGACCGTGTCAAAGCAGGTTTCTATTTAACTATTGTCTTTTTTGTTGTATTTAAAAAGTCTTTTAAGTGCCACTGTATTAGTGTCCTAAGAGTTTTAAAACGTTTGCCATCGCAGCAGTATTTATTTTTGTCTTGATATGTATGTCCAGGAGTCAGTGTCAAATAGAAGTGGATCTACAGCGTGACAAGAAATGCAGGATTCAAAAAGACATTTATTATACTGGAAACATTAGCATGTGTGAAAACAAAAATAAAATTATATATATTATATATATCCTATAGTGCTAACAATGCGTAAGATATGTAAGATATTTCTTGATATTGACTGGTAACAGGCATAGCAGGGAAGTATAGGAAAATGCATAAAATGATTTATTTTTTTCCCTTTGTCTGTGTCCGAGGATATATTTGTGTACGAAGAGGGAGAAAATGTACAGCTGTGTGCTCATAGCTGTAATAGAGCTTTTATGGAGCCAGCCTAGAGTTTGATTTCAGAGTGCTGGTTAGAGACTCGTTGCTTGTGAATTGTCATTGCTCTATGATGGAGCCAGATGGTGGTCTGGCTCTTTCTGGGAGCTTTGCCTAGAGACTGTCCCATTGTTAAAACTGGATGATGAAAAAAACCCCCCAAACCCAGAGGTTTTGCTACTTCTGCTTTTGTAATTTCCTGGAGAAAGTCCTGATTTATTGAAGGTTGAGTGGTGTGTTGCATATGAGAAGTGCACGACCTTAAGTAATTTTTAATCTCGGTGGTGGTCTCTGCTGCTCTTTGAAGGCTTATTTTGGAACTTGAGGTTTTTAAACAAACATGGTTTTGCCAATCTCTTCTCTTAGGAGACTGCAGACTTTTCTACAGGAAGTACATTTTACATTGCCTATTTGGGTGTTGTGCCTTCAGAAAATGTGAAGAGTATGAGTAGGAAAAAGGAAACTGATTTGTGAAAATAAATTGTTATAAACAGGATGCTGATGTGTGTGTGTGTGTGCGTGCATATGTTTGAAAATTTTAATGATGTGTAATATGTCTATTTCTTGTATTAGTACTCTTAAGTTGATAATTAGCTACTAAGCTTTTTGAGTTCTTGATGAAATTTTGGCATTAGATGTTGAACTTATTCTGAAGAGGAAACACATTTAATAAACTAAAAGTTACAAGATTATTGCATAACCTTGCCTATACACTTGCTGAGTGACTGCATTACATGTCTTGTTCCCTTAGTTCGTCTTCACTGTTAGTAAAATCACATAAAATCTAGCAATGGGAGAGTTTTTAATTGGCCTGTTAGGATATATTCCCAAATTCCAGGCAGCAGGGCTAAAAATGGGAGGGATAGTTAATTTGGTATATTTAAATAGAGATGAAGGTACTTGTGTTGGAATGAGGTGTTTTGTGTTACCACTGTACATGTTTCGATGTGGTGCTGTGTGGATTTTGGTTCTTTGGGTTTGGGTGTACCCTGTGGGTTTTTTTCTTTCAGTCAGTATCCTGGGGCAGTGCTTGAAAAGCGGATCTGCTTATAGAGCGTGTCGCTTGCTTTTCTTCCCTCCTCTGCTTCCCGAAGCTGCCCTGCTCCCCCCCCAGAGCTGTCCTGTCTGCTCGTAGCAGCCGCATGTTTGGCAGCGCTGCTCCCGGCAGGAGAGCGGGTGGGGGCTGTGGAGTCCCTGTGCAGGGCAGGGTGCTGCCCACGGGCCAGCCCAGCTCCCCTCCGGGCTGGGACAGACCCCGCGCCGTCACCTCGGCTCCTGCTGCCTGAAATGTGGAACTGCTGAGGATTCTAAACGGGGCTTTTTCATGACAGCGTGTAACAGCAGCATAAGCTCTTTGGATTTTGCAAGCTGAAGCATGGTCTTCTCTGTCTGCAGAATTCCTTGGTTTCTTCTGGGAAGGTGTTCAGGATGAGTAAAGTGAGCAGGAATTAATTGCCTGCCTCTGTGAGTGTGAAACAGATGAGCCAAATTGACTTAGCTTCCAAAAATCTCCTTTGGATTCTAATTATATGAAAAAGCTCATCCTGTCATTCTGAGAGAGCACTCACTGCTCTTCTAATAATGGTGCATTGCAAGCTTCTGCTTCACTTTACTGATATGAACACTGTGCCAGTAGAGTTGCAACATCTGACTCTGGTCCATAATTTGAGCTCCACCTACTACATTGCAGCAAGGAATCACCCATCATACTGTACAATGGCACCTTGGCATGTTTTGGTGAACAGAACAAGTAATGCAATGCCCATTTTGTGGAAATAAAGGACTGCAATTTTGTTTGGGTACTGCTTCAGGAGAAGTGAATGGGACCCTGCTTGTGTAAAATGCTGGTGGGCTAAGCCCTATGTTTAATGCTGCTCTATTAAACAAGTATGTGAACAACCGGCAGTTGAAAGACCATTTTTAGTCCTTTTTATATTCAGAAAAGGAGACTAGAGGAATTTAAAAACCCACAAACACAACTGGGGAAAAAAACCTTAAATGTGGAAAATTATAGATAAAATAGTATATCAGAAAGATGATGAACATGGTTAAAAAAGAACTTTTTGTGAGGAGGTACAGCTAGCTGAGGTCAGAATACTTAAATAAACTTGACTCTTACACTTAAAAATAGTGCCTGGGTTTGCTTTCTGTCTGATTTAATAATTACAATGTACTTCAAATGAAGCTAATGCTTGTATTAGTGAAGAATCGATAGCATATACAAGGTACAGGGTGCACTGAGTTGCATGGGTGGGAGACTGTTCTGAAGATTTGGCATGTTGGTTAGATGGAAGAGAAAGGCCAGTGGTTAACTATGTGTTGCACTCAATGCATAAAAACCTAAGAAAACCCTCTATCTTGCACTGAATCAACTAAAACACAAGACATGTAAAAATCTGTAAGTTGTGAGTTGCCACTCACCCCAGAGCTGACAAAAAATCATTAGATGAAGTATCTTTCAGTCTTTCTAACAAAAGGAGGAAGTTGTTTATTCTTCTGATCACACTGTCATTTGTCAGGTGTCAAACTTCATACCCTGACTGGGAAGAGGAACGTAATTTAAACCCCCAAACCTTGGTTTTCCAGTATGACTACCACTTGGATCTCTAGAGATGAAATACTGCTGGTTATAATCAATCCTGAAACAAATGTCTTTCATCCTGTGAGAAGAGTAGTGAGATTATACTGTATTTCCCGCTTCATTTCCAGTTGCTGTGGTGTGTTTGAAGTGTCCTTGAAAGGTGTTTACCATGTGCCCTTACACACTGCAAGAGGTGGTCTAAGAGCTGATGTCTTAGTGTTGCTCCTGTGCATCTCACCAATGCAGGCATGGGTCTCTTTGGAGTTGGTGTGTCAAATTGTATGGGACTACTTTACGTGAATAGACTCAACATCAGGCAAATGCTGCCCGTGTTACTTCATCAAATGGATCAAAAATTTTCTTATTCTAGTGCCATCTCAATTCAGGGTGTTGTATAAATATTACTCTGCTGGAATTATGCATATGAATAAGGTAAGCAGATTTAATTTGGAGGCTCTCTAAGTGAGTGTGAGACTGCTTGCCATTGATGTATTCAACTTCAATTGTCTATGCTTTCTGCTAGTTATCCTGGGAGTCAGTAGATGCAGTTTGCATTTTGTATCAGAGATCCTGAGCAAGATCTTACAAAACTCTGCAAGTTTTTAAATTAAAAAAATACGTGGAATGACATTTTGGCAATACTCATGATGTTGCACACATTTAAAGTAAAAAAATAAAGTTTATCTGGTTTGCTTGGATTTCCTGGCAACAAATGAGTTTGGTTAATGTGTCTAAATAATGGCTCTTGGCTATCATGACATCCATGATTCTTCATGTAAGTTATCATTTCTGTGAAGAAAATGCATAGAATTGGTATAACACAGAGTGTTTTAAATTTTTAAGTTGGAAAATTTTCTTGTATTTATTTCAATTTGAGGCTTGAGGTTCCTTGTGTTGCAAAATCATGAAAGGATCATAAGAATGGGTCTGCATTGTTGTATGTTTAGAGTTTGGATCAATGCAAAATGAGAATCAGTGCAAAACATAAGGTGTCCTGTCTTCCCTTGATGCATGAAGAGCCAGCATTCCTCACACACATTGATACCATGAAAGCTGTGAAAAAATTTCATAATATTAATGGCCTTGCAAATGGGAGAACTGGGATTAAAGAATCATCTGCTTCTGAAGTGAAACATAAAGCTGTAAAATATGTCTAAAAATATATGGCATATTCCTTCACAGAGTAAAATTCTCTGTGTAAGGGACCCACTTACACCCACTGATGCGGGTGAACTCTCTGGTGTCTGCTCCAGTGTCTGAGATAGGAATGTGCTTGTTATAAACAGGGTGATGAGAAGGGAATTGAGATTGAGTGGTAGGTTACCATCTCTTTGTTGCTACCAGAAAAAATGTTCAGTAGCCAGGGCAGCCTGCAGGTCTTTTAGTATGAGGTATCACAAACTTCTGTCTGGATATAATGACATTATACTGTTGAGGTTTGAATGAGAATAGGACTTCTGTGCTGAAAACCAAGATGAAAATCGAGTTGCAGGAACTCCTCAAATGAAAAATTACCAGTAGTGCAGTCTGACTGAGGAAGGCTGGTAGGATCTGCTCAGCAACCTGTTTGTAATGGCATCAGTGGAAGTTGCTGCCTGGAAGGGGCTCTGCAGCTACAATTTAAGAACTCTAAAGATGCTAGTAAGCTTTAAGTGGGATTTTCAAGACTATCTGCATTGCCATTTTCATTGGAATGGGAATATGCAGGAGTCAGTGGGAGTTGTATTTCAGGGTGCCTCTGGAAATCATGGTCTCATAAATTTGTATTGGAGGAGGCCTCTGATGATTTCTGATCCAACCTCTTTTGCAAAGCAGAGTCAGCTTATGAGATCAAACTAGGTTGCTCCGGGTTTTGTTCTGGCGGATCCTGGAAACCTGCAAGGACAGTGACTGCACCATCTCCCTGAGCAACCTGTTGCAGTCCTTTATGGTCCTCATGGTGACCTACGATGCTTCAGCAAAACTAGCCCCAAATCACTAATTATGTTACGTAAATTTATTAATTTTGTGTTTTGCCTGTGGCTACTGACTTGGGTCATGTCCTCACTTCCCCCTTAACTGCAATAGATGTTGGCTGCAGCTCAGCTGTTGTGATGGGTCAGCAGCAAAGTGGCTAATGAGTAGTGATCTAAGTGGAAAATGTGAATTCACGATTAGAATGCTGCATCCAGCAATGTCCCTTGTTTTACCCAGGAGGTATAAAGAGGAGAGCAAAGAGAAAATAAATTCACTTGGAAGAAAGAAAAGGAATACAAAGTAGAGCTTATCAGAAGTTGCTCTTTCTCTGCTATAGGAAGAAAGAAATACCATTAAGGAAAATGGGAAGAAATAAGTGATACCATGCAGCAAGGTCAGGAGAGGATGAATAAAGGCATTTGCATGTTAAAAGCAGTGAGGATAGAAACCTGAAAGATATGTGTTGATGCTAGGTGATGTAATCATTTGTGAATAATCATGATACACAAAAAGAATTTCTTCTAAGTCTACAGTTTTAGAGTCACTGATTTCGCTCACAATTTCAGGATGGATTTCAAACAGGAATAATTTTCATAGCTGTTTTGGATACTTTTGGTGTTTCAATTTGTTTTCTGTATAGATAGAGAGTTGCTGAACTTTTATCTAAATATTCCTTTCTTCAGACCTCTATGCATAAATTCACAAGACCCCTAGTCTGCTAAATTCTTGGCAGCTTCTTATTTTCCATCTGCCAGATGGTTCCTTCTCCCACCAGTCAGGGTTATCAACAATTATCTGTTTCAAGCCATGTGTATGTCTCATAACAGTTTATCATGGGAGACATAAAATGGAAAAGTGACATATTTAGTATTTATGTAACTTCCAGAGTCACTTCTGGCAGCTTCTGTTATTTGCCTGTTTGCCTCTGGTGGTTCCTATGGATGTTTGTTGTACTGGTCTGGGATCAGCCCTTCAGATCTCACATTATAGGGGCCATTCACTAAAATTAAATGCCTTGCATGCTCAGTGAGCAGGTGCTTTTGGGTATACTACCCTGGTTGGTCGAGTGGTGACCTATTTTGTTCTTCAGGACATGCTTGTATCTTCTTACCCCCTCTTTTCCCAAGTAACAAGTGATATGAAATTAAGAAATAGCTTCAAGTTGCAGAAATGGAGGTTTAGATGAGATATTTGGAAGAACTTCCTCACTGAAAGGATTGCCAAGCACTGGAACAGGCTGCCCAGGGAAGTGGTGGAGTCATCCCTGGTGGGATTGAAAAGACACATGGCACTTAGGGGCATGCTTTTGTGGTGGACTTAGTAGTGCTGGGGTAATGGTTGAACTCGATAATCTTAATGTCTTTCCCAATCTAAATGGTTCTATGATGTGATGGCTACATCAGACTCTGCCAATGCCATAGTGGGATGATTGGAGACACTGAGGGTCTTTCAGCTAATGAAGCAGTGAAAAAGGTCTGACTGCAGAGCTCGGAGTTGAGACATGCAGACCTCCTTGGTATTATGTGCTTTGCACCTGCTTTACTGACTGTAACTCTAGTGCAAACTGTCAGCGGTAAAGGCTACCTGTTTCCAAGAAGTACAATGGTAAATCCTAAGTGGTGGGAAACAGTTCTTTGTGCTTCTCTGCAGGAATAAGCATGCAGCAGCCAGTGCCGACCATAACACTTGGATTTTGTAAGAGTTTAATATCTAGTCCCTAATTGCACATTCTTTTACACCGAGCAGATGTAAAAAATATACAGTGTAAAAGTGCAATGTCATGGCTATGGCCCAGAGAATACCTACTGAGTTATTTTAACCCAAGGCCTTCGGCCTTCACACCTCACCCCATCCCAGGGCACAGCTCACACATACATGAGCCCGCTCCCTTTTATTTTACTTCAACTAGGAAACGTTGTTTGATGCCACATGAGAGGCAACCTGAGGCCGTGCCCTGCCGGTGCTAATTAGAAATGCTGACAGTTGATGTAGGACACCTGAAAGTGATTGGGGCGCCCGTTGCTCAACCCATTCTCCTCACAGACAGGTAGCTGTTTCTTGGCAAAACAGGATAAAAAACCCCAGAAGTTTTCTCTGCTGCCACAGAGAGCTGATCTTCCCCCTGTTATTTCTGTCTGTTCCTGTGGCCTGCCAGGTGCAGTGGATATCTCTCTGTGGCCCTCACGGTTTCAGGGCCATCATGTGCCATCAGCCTCACGAGTGTCAGCTGGCTGAGGTGGGGCAGGGCTGAAGGAGCTCTCCTGGGTTTGGGCTTCAGAGAGGATAAATGCAGAAGAGCAGCTGGTCTTTGGAGTGATGTGGCTTTGAGGCACTTCTGAGGGGGGTGGGTAGTCTGGTACTGCACGCTGTGGATGTCTGTGGCCCCAGAACTGCCATGAACCTGCAGGAATATGGCTGGGAAAAGCCCCTTTTAGTGCTGAGTTCTTGCTGCCCTCTGGGCAATGGGGAGGGATGGCAGGGCTGCCGTGCTCAGGTGTATTTCAGTACAAAAAGTCAACAAAGCACATTGAAGAACGTTGCCTGGGACTAAGGAGGTTCCTGAATACACTGTGGCATGAAATAAGGCTCAAGAGTGATGCAGGTGGTCATGTGCCATGCAGGAGCTGCAGCCTGTGCTTCATGACTGATGGAGATGAGCTATTGTGGGGTGGCTGTGGCGTTGGAGGAGGTGATTTTGCCATTGGGACACAGCCTCAATGAGGTTTGTGCACGAGGGTGGAGCTGATGTGAGAGTGCTGTGTGCTGAACTGTGCTGAGGAGAGAGACACCAGCAGCTGGTTACGGATGGCAACAGGGTTCTGGGAGAGTTGTTTTGGGCTGGTAGCAGGAGAGGCTAAAAGCTTGAAGAGAACTCATCTGGCAAGGTGTTATAAGTGAGTCAATAGGGTACAAAGGCCGTGTTTAGTCGAGTGGGCTCTGAGGGGGAAATGAGACATGTGGAGAAGGCCTCTGCCCCTGGGAGTTCAGGGTGGGTGAACAGTGTTGGATCAGACTGTCAGGGAGCTGGCCATGAGCTGGCAGCCCAGTTGCTGCTGATGTGGAGCCCCAGGTGTATTTTGGGGAATGACTGGAGCTTGTGAGGGACCTCTGTGCAGTGGTGATGCCCAGGAGCTGTTGGCTGAAGCCAAATGGTAGGAAGGTTTTGTTTTCTTGGGTTGTGGGATTCAGGCTCTGTGGGTGCTCTGCTGCTTGTGAGGTCCTTTGGCTGCTGTTTGTGCTGTGGAACATTGGCACATCACTATGGACTGTGCGGTACCACAGACGTAATCTAGAGCTCTGCTGGGCTCTAGACACCTGAGCGCTCCTTCCTGCACATGTCCACCTTCTCAGGCAATGTTCAGGCAAATTTCCTATGGATAAAGGAAGATTTTGGAGTTAATGGTTCCTTGCACACAGGTACTGACAGAAACATCTCTGTGTACCTTCTTGCTGTTTTTAAGTCTTGTTGGGGTTCCGTGCAAAGTCCTCTGGTGTACCTAGTGGCAGTCCTATCCTATGCCTGCAGTTGCAGATGAATTACAGAAAATGTCTGTTTCTCTTCCTCTACTTTCTGACATGGACATGGCTCCCCTGACCTCTCATCCCCCTTATACAGATGAGCTCTTGTTTCCTTGCTTCTGTCTCATTCAGAACTGAGAGGTAATCAGGCTCCCTGTCTCTTAATTAGTCCTTGCCTAATGAATAATTTGGGTAAGTGTCTTGCTCTGAGTGGTAGTAAGCCATTTATCTTTGTTGCTTCTATCTGAATAAAGAATTATTTTCAAGTTTAATGTTTCACAATTGCTGGCTTTTACTGTGGCACAGTCTGTAAATTATACTTAGATAGATTCCTTAAATCACGTCAAGAAATCAATGGACTTTTCCTCACTGCAGGCTTCAGATCCTGGTACAGCATCTAGTCATGGCTCCTCGTTTTCTCTTATCAGTATCTATATAGGAGATGCTGAGAAAATGCATGTGTGTGGGCTCACAGCTGAAGTGCTATTGACAGCTCTCAGCTCTGTGAATGTGTGTCCCTATAATCTATAACTTCTGGCTAAAACAATAGACATAAATTCTTCTCACACGTAAACCTTGGATTTTCTTGCCTTATTTATACATGCAACATGTCACAGCCTTCTGCATAGCTGCTGAATTTATCCCTGTAGGAAGGTGAAATGGAAATGAAAAATCTAAACATAATTTTAGAGAATGAGGAGCTAAGTACACAGGCGGAAGATGCATTTAAAATGGTTTGTGTTTAAAAAAAATCCCTTGTAACTATTTAGTTAGTACTTCTGTTCTATAATTAAGACAATTATCTCAAGTGTTCCCAGCAGTTCTTCTGCATTAGGCATCTTGATTTAGCTTCAGTAACCTACTCTTATTATTTCTTCTCAAAATCATCTGTAAAGGGCTCAGAGAAGAGCAAAGGGCTCCCTTTGAAGGCTACTAGTGCCTGGACATTCTGCTTCCTTGTTATGTGCAGGTGAGCTTGGAGGGAGGAGGCTGGTATCCCGTGATATCCAGAAGGTGAATAAGCTTCCTATACCCACACTGGCATCCTTGGGTACAAGGCTGTCCTGGGTACTCTGGAAATTGATGAACAAGGGGGGCAGTGAGAAAGTGATAATGCGTCTGACACAATAGACCATGTTACTGTCTGAAAAGTTTGTTTGACATATGGTTATTCTAACACAAACAGTAAATGTCTCGTTATACAAAGCTATTAGTGCTTGACTCTGCTTTCTGGTACTTTAGTGGAAGCAATGTGTCTTTGGCATTTATTGGACTGTAATAGTGACAAAAACGCACCACACTGGCATCCTTATGTACATGCAGAACTGTTTTTTCAGGCCACTGAATACATTACTGATGCAGATCTACTCCCATCCGTTGTCTGTGTACTTAGCTGTAAAATCTTGTTAACTCTTCCAGTGGCAGCGTGGCCTTGGAGAGGCACCTCACTGCTTCTGTGGGACATTTCATTCTAACCTGAGTGAAGCTTCTCTGCAGAGAGAGGTTGTGCTGAGGATGGGTGGAAGCGGTGATGTTGCTCCAGGACAACTCTGAGTGTTTCAGACACTCCCGGATGGGGGCAATTAGGACTTAAAACAGCCATGAGTGTCTGACAAGCCCTGTGACTGATAGGGAGCCTGTGTCCAAGAGCTCTTGATTTCTATCCAGATTCTCTGAGTATGATCAAGAGTTTTTAGCCAATGGCTGTGAGAAAAAAACCCATCAAAATAGTCAATCACTTAATCACAGAATTACTAGGTTGGAAGAGACCTCCAAGATCATCGAGTCCAACCCTTGCCCTAACACCTCGACTAGACTAGACCATGTCACCAAGTGCCACGTCCAGCCTTTTTTTAAACACATCCAGGGATGGTGACTCCACCACCTCCCCGGGCAGACTATTCCAATACTTTATTACTCTTTCTGTAAAAAACTTCTTTCTAATATCTAACCTATACCTCCTTTGCAAAATGCCTTTGCCGAGAGTCTTTAAAAATGAACTAGCAGTGTTGGCAATTGCATATACATTTTCATTCCAGCTCTCCAGGCTTGGCCTCTGTGATAAACATATACAGGGGCAGGTGCTGCTGTACAACTGGGTGTTCAGTAGCTGGAGCATCAGGATATGGTAGCTCATTGATTTCATAGTCTTAATTTCAAAACCTGTTCTTAGTTACAAATATAATTGCATTGATATTAGAATATAGTCTCAACTCATAGGCACTTAAGAATGGTTTATGTGAAAACTAAGTAAAAAAAGAAGCTGCATGGTAATTTAGAAAGAGGAAGCCTTTATGTTTGTGTCAGGCATTTAGGGTAAAAGTGCTTCATGAGCAGGCCACAGAAGATATGGTGTCTGAAGAATTAAATGGAGATCACTTTCATTATTGCACCTAATGGCAAGAGTTTATCAGGCAACAGAATCAAAATGAATTTCTGAAAACTAGGACTGGAAATTGAGGGATGGCAGGATGCAGATTTACAATAGAGGCTAGGTATAGAGGTGCAAATATGTTTTTTTTTGTGAATTGTTTTAATAAAGCATATTGCATTGTAACAAAATGTCTTTCCTTCTGTCAGGCTGAGCAGTATTTGAGGATATCCTTCCACTCCTTAAAGTAGAAATCCCTAATTGTTTCCAGGTGTGTTAGAATTTTGATTTAGGCTTTGCTCTGCTGTTAAAAAATGGCTTTCTTCAGTCACTGGCATTTCATTTTGCTCTGTAAGTTGCGTGTGTTGCTCTGCTGCTCGATATAGATCAGTATGTGCCCCAGCACTTGTACCGGTCTGGAACTATGCTATGTCCCAGCAATTTCTCTGGCAGGCAATTGACCCACAATTGCTCTCATGTAGAGTTTTACAGCAATCTGTGCCCAGGAAGCAAGGGTAGTGCTTACCAATTTCTTTATAATGGAGATTTAGGGTCAAAGGAACATTTCTGGTCCTAGCAGGAGTTTTAGTATGAATATACTAAATTTTCAGTATACACTGAAATTAGGGTGCTTGGCATAAAAGGAAAGAAGGATTTTGTCTTGTATTTCCAGAAATATATATATATTTTTAGTAAAAGGGATTGGCTTCTTGAACACTCCTATTTGTTTCTAAGGTGTTTTGGGAATCGTTGTGGCATTCTTGTTTTCTTATCTGCTGCTTCATGGTGATTTTACTGTAGTGACGTTTGTTGTCAGAAAGTCAATACAGTGAGTTTGGGAAAACTGCAGCTGCTTGGGAAGTGGAAGCAACAAGCTAAACAGCTGATCTATCAAGTTCACTTGCAATGTTCCTTTGGGTAATGGACTGCAGTCTGATCCAGTTAACTGATGGCCTCAGCAGTCACCTCGGTACTGGCTCAGGCTGACTTTTAATGGTAAAACAAAAAACCTTTCAGACAACAGAGAAAATACTCCTTGTGGAGTCCCTGAAGGAAAACCCAGAAGTCAAGCTTCAGACTGGGCGGATGCAGCCCAGTCCTTGTTCCCTTCATACCCCTTCTATGTGTGCTTATGCCTGATCTTTGACATGTGAACGGAGTGGGTTGTTTTGGTATCAGGGTATGCTTACTGAAGCGGTACTCTGAGGGACCATGTCTCTTTGCCCTGGTTTTTCACTGTTAAAAACTTGAAAAGAGCCTTTAATATGCAGATTGATTGAGTGAAATGACTAAAAAGGATGCTGTGATTATTGCTGTGAATCAGGATACAGATTTGATTGTGTATTGTATTCTTAAATGTATTCAGCACAAAATGCCTGGCGTTTTGGTATGTGAAATGATAGGCAGGGCATCAGCTGTAATGGGCCATGCACTGACTCATTAGACAATGTGTCTGATTTGTACTGAGTACCTCTATTTCAATGGCAAGTTTAGCTCTTCTGATGGGAAGCAGAAATGTTCAGTAGGTAATATGACAAAATCAGCTGGTTATTTGATGCAGCTGAGAAATGAATGGCCTTCTTAGTTTAGCATTTCTGAATGAAGCTCATCAGATTCATAACCATGCCAAATCCAAGACTAGTTGGCTGGAAATTTTTCTCTGAAAAACATTACTCAGTTTTCTAGAAAACTCCCAATGTGCTGGCTGTGATCTTAAGATGATACCTTGTTTCAGTAAACAAGTGATGATCACATGTGTTAGTGGAGTGCATTTAAAAATACATGGTTTAAGAAACTTATTAAAAAAAGGTCTTAGAATTAGCCAATTTCTACAGAATAAAAGCTTTGCTCTCTGAGACTATTTCAGAAATACTGTCCAAAAGTTCTTCAATACAAGGTTCTTGAGGTTATAACTTTAGAATACTGAATGTTTAAGAGGTATAGAGAGCTATTAATATAGCTTAGATGGTTTTCTCTTGTTTTAAAAATCCTGTATCTTGAATGTGGTCATGTGCAAATCTTTAAATCAAGAATTTTCCTATGGATAATGAAGTTGAAATATTGCCTGATCATTTCCCTTCTTAAAGAAGGACTGGTTTATGGATTCTGTGGCTTAGAGCTTTCTGGCATGAATACTTTTCAAAAAGGGTTTTACTTCCAAATTGATTTGCATTTGCAGGGTTCAAAGTAGCCATGTGGTAGCTCTATATTCCCTAGTGTTACGTATAGCTAAAGTTATTTGAATTGTTTTGGAAGAGAATAAGGGAAAGGAAGTGAAATTATGGAACACAACTGTGGGATAAAGCTATTTCTAGTCAACTGTGGAGTACTGAGCATCTATGGCAGTCTAATGAACAATGAAAGACCAAATTTCTGTGAAATCAAATGATTCTTAATGCATCTTGAGTGCCAGCTACAGGAACACATGTCATCTTCTAAGAATCAGCAACCATCTGCTCAGTTCGTGCTCTCTGTTTGTGTGACACGCCGCCCCCGCTGAAAGCGTTTGGTGACAGAGCCCAAACGAGTTACACAGTCAAATATGCAGATGAGCTTTGAGAGAGGGAAGCCCGGTTTAGCGCTGTGCCAGTGCGGTGCAGACAAGTGTGGCTGTGCATAAAGTACCTCATCAGTATGTGGGGTGTATGTTGTGTTTCTGGATGCTAAACCAGCAGCCCCGTTTTGTGTCCCTCTCTTTAAATCTTCCATGATTATAACGCTCATTATAATCACTCATTGGTGTGAGAGAGAGGGAGGGTGTAATAAACTTGTGTAATTTATTTTCTACTTATCGTCAAGCTCTCCCAATTGTAAATAACATGAATTAAACCATGTCAGTAATCTAGTGAATGTGCACTAAATCAAATCTAACATATGGTTCAGAATTAGGCTACAGATCAAATCAGAATGCATTTTTAGATAGTTTATAACACACATACCAAACAACAAAACTCTTTTGCATACTGGAAAGCATGAAAAGAAATGTTAATTTTAAGTTCAATATGTAATTATCATGGAATGATTTGGGTTGGAAGAGACCTTAGAGATCATCTTGTTCCAGCCCTGCCTGCCATGAGCAAAGACACTTTAAATTTTATGGCTTTATTTTCTAAATCTAGTATTTAGAGTATTTCAAGTAATACAATTTTTGTTATTCATATGTTTAATCTTTACTCTGTCTATGTGCTTTGAGACCTGATTCTGCTGCTTTCCTGCACCACGCTATTTTTGTGTGAAGTCACCGGAACTTCATTTTTAAAACCCAGTGAAATAAGGCTTCCTCATATGCTCTTGGGATTTTTAAGTAAAAGAGTCTGTACATAGTTTGCAAATATCATCACTCTAATTCGTGCCGTATTTGTGGTTGTAAAGTAATGTGAATAACTCATTTAAGTAGTATGTGTCATTCAAAGAGCATCTCAGACTATCAAGGTGACTCAGTGGGCCAACACCAGTCTTTTTGAAGAACATAGAAATTATTAATAGTTTCCTTAACGAGAAAACTGTGTTGAACGCCAATATCTGGATAAACATCTGCTGATATACCAAATATGAAAAGTAATCTTCATGCAAGGGTTTCAGTAATATTTGATTTACAATGGATTAGGTACTCTTTCAACTACTGTCACAATCTGACTTTTTATAAAAGGCCCATGAAATGCTTAATTTCTGCTCAGAGCAGATATCTAACTTTCTTATGATGAAATACTCTTAAGGAGAAGAATTTCTGTGTTGAATTTGTATTTTCAGAGGTCTCAAGTATTTTTAGTTCTTGAAGTCTCATCATCATGCCCATTTTTATTGGAAAAGAATATATACCAAGGCGTTTCAATAGGACTTGTGCTGCTGAATTCTGCGCTGAAAGTTATTGAGTAATAACTACAGAGCTGGCTTGACTTTTAGAAATGTCTTTTACAGCAATTAATCCCACAAAAGTACTGCACAATGTATGAACTACGTAGCACTATGTAGCAGTAGCCTATTAAATACTCTTTAATCTATGTGTACCTGGCCAATGTTGTCTTTTGGCTATAATTCCAAAAGAGGTCTGAAGTCAGCAGATATGAGCTTTCTGATTTTAGTCATTTGAAAATCTAATAGTTAAAAGAATATCCTTTTTTAGGAGTGAAGTGCAAATGAGTGTGTTAGAGTAGAGCCGGAGCAGAAAGCTTTCACAGTGCCTGACATGGGTGTGCCAGATAGGAGGTTCTCACTGCTTTCCTACAGGGAATGCTTCACCTGCAATATTCCCTAGAACAATCCCTTGGCACTTCTGTGATGGACCTTATGCAGACTGCAGTTTCTCATTGCACAGAGTTACTTGGAAGGAGAGGAGAAGGAAGGACCTGAATTTTGGGTTCCTTCAATATAATGAGAAATAAATTGGATGCAAGTAGCATCTATGTCGAGCCTTATGACTTAGTGCTGTCAGACCATGCTGTGTTGTGACTAATGCTTTTTCCCACTTTATTACAGAAATCAATGGCAAAACTCCATTTGTATTAAAAGCACATGACAAGATCCAGAGTAAGTGAAAGAAGCAGATGACTAACAGTAATGGATGTAATTGGGAAAGAACAGTCCTATCAAAGGGTATATTTGGAGTTGATTTAGAGCAGTAAGTAGAGATCATTCAGTGTCTCACTCGAAACAAGATCAAGGCAACAGCCATTAAAGGCATATTCACTGTAAACAGAGGGAAAAGGTCTTTCCATTCATTTTAATTGTGGGGGAGAAAAAAGTGACTCCAGATGGTGGTTATGCAAATGATCTTCTAATTAGTAAACAGGAATATTTTTCTTTGCCCATATTTATTTTTTGAGATTAAACTTTGGTTGTGCAAACAGTGTCCACAGGCTGGTACACAGCAATGGACATCTGTGCTTTTTCAAGTCATTAGCACTAGATTAGAAACTTTGGCTGAAATCGAGTGCTAGCTTGCAACACCTGATTTCAGTTGATCCATATGAGGATTGAATACTATCCTTTCTCTGGATGGTATTATTTATTGTTCTCTACCAATTTTGGGCTTTTGCTGAAGCAGCCTTTCTTTTCCTGTGAAAACTCTGCCAGATGTGCTGCCTTCTGGATTCTCTTGTCCCCAGCAAGGGACAGCTGCAGAGCAGCAGAGCAACTTGTGCTCCTGGCTCATGTACTGTGTGGAGGGATTGCCACATAGGTTAGAGACGAGCTATTTAAGAAGTTGCTCTGAACTTGGCCTCATTTGATGTAAGCCAAACACTGCTCTGACAAGATGTAGTGGCTATGGTCTTATTTCCATCTCATGATGTATGCATGGAAAAGTGCTTGGCGTAGTCATGAAACTGGGCTGCAAGTGTGGAGGAGAATAAAGCTGGAATGTGAGCAAGTTAACTGTTTGCCTTTAGCCTTTGTTGTGGCTCATTTAGGGTCTAAGGCAAATAGGCTGTTCAAGCCACTTTGTTCCATGGTGTGATGCCAAGGAAGAGTATAGGAAGATGCTCTAAGTGTGGAACTGCTGAGTAACCAGATTCACTAATCTTTAAATAGCATGGAGAGTCATGTCTCCTACTTGATACACAGGGATGAATGGCCAGAATCTTAACTGGTCTTCTGTGATGGTGTTGTGCAGGTTGAGTTCAAACTCTCTGAACCATTACTTTTAGCTTAGTTGGTCAGATTTATCAAATGGCTAAATTTTTTGTCCATCCAGTTTGTGGGCTGCATGGGCACTGTGCTCTGCAGCACCGAATCAGCAAGAACGTTATGTTAAAAGTTGCATGAAGAAAATGAAGTTGTAGATTGGACAGTGGAGAGGAAAATGCTTTAAACATATAAACAGTAAAGAGACTGGCATTAGAAAGCTAGAGGTGTCAGCAGATGTTGAGGTAAATCTGCAACTTGGCTTACTTGCTAGCACACATCTTGGATTTCTTTAATTAAGAACAGCATGTTTAAACTTACTGACTTCTTCTAGCACTTCTTTTCATAGTAGAAAAATGGAATGTGAAAATTTTCCTCAGAAGCGGCCAGCAACCTGAAGACTGCAGTGGTGTCAGGATCTTGCTCTGTGAGGCTGTCTCCTTTGTCACCCAAAAAGCAGTGACATAATTTAGCTGAGAGGTTGGTGTAACTCCCAGGTCAGGGAAACAGTGCTACAGCAGTGCTACATTGGAAAGAAATAGTGTATATGAACATTTTGCAGGGATATGAGGTCTTTAGCAGCCTGATTGACATGTAGTCTAATCACAACAGTTTTTAAATCATGCTGTGTTTTACAGCCATGTCATCCTGGCTTCCTACAGAATGCAGAAACATACTGGGGATAGAACATGATGTGGTGCTTGGCCACTTCTGAAGCCACAGTTCATGGCCTCTGCAGTAACCTGATGTTTCCTGCAACTCCAATTGTTACTCTCTGCTTGTGCCTGACCCTAACCCTAACCCTGCTCCACTTGCTGTGTTAGCACAACATTACAACAGTTGATCATGTACTAGATCAGTGAGTGGGGGGCTGGGTTAAAAATAATCCTCTTTGAAGTTAGATTATGTCACTGATCTTGTGAGCACTGATCACGTGGGGCCAGCAGGCAGGGACATGCACACTGGATGTGGGTGTAGGGAGGAAGGTACTGAGTGCCTGGGAGACAAAGGTAGGGGTGGCAACCTGTCCAGCAAGCTTGATGTTGAAACTCTGTACTGCAAAATGAGATGTTAGGGTGCTGCACACCTAAATGCGTGCTGCTGCATTATTGTGTGTGGGTCCCTGGCAGCAGGCAAGTCATGTAGGTGGTGTAGAACTTAAGATGGAGATGGATGGCCCTGAAATGGGGCTATGCAGTATCCAGGTTATATGAGAAAGTATCTAAGTGCTCCATGGCTGGCTAGAAGGGCAAGACAGATAGTGCTCCCGCAGGCTGAATAGGGAGGTGTCCCCACTAACCTCTGGGAATGGTAGGGCTGAGCTGTGCTTTCTCTCCCTGACTCTCCTGGGAGCCGTGTCAGGTGCGCACCTTGTGCAGATACAATTCCTTTTCCCAGGACTGCTGAGTGGTATTTTGGATCTGTATTTGGTAAGATAACGAAGCTGTTGGAGCACCCATGAAGGTAGTAAGGAGATCTTGATTTCTTTTTTGACTGTAGATATTTCTAGTCATCAGTGTGAGTAGACTTTGGAGGGGTAAGGTCCTGGCCTTCAGTATCTCAATTCTACCTCTTTGAGCTGGGATGAAGCTCAGAAAAAGGTGGGCAAGAAATTCCTTGGCTTTGTGTAGCCTCCTAATCAGAGCGTTCAGATTGAAGTGGTCATTGGCTCCTGCTTCAAGGACTGTGCTAGGCACTCAGTAAGATGCAATCATCCTCCCAGGAATGAAGCAGCCACATCTTCCAGATTGCACTTCCTGAAGTTGTTCTTGTCCCAGCATCTGTAACCTTGATCTGAGGGCTCTGCAGGTTGTTAGTAGCTGAGGGGTCATGGGGAGACTGATGAGGCAGGCTAATGAAAGGTTTTTCTGTGTTGATGGTTGAAATGTGGAAGTCATCGGCAATAGAGCTTCAGACTGAGTCAAAGGTGAGAGCCATTAAGGTATTAATCCTTCATTTAGAGCATTTAGTGAAGAGATTCCTGGCCACAATCAAAATAGCTTGACATAGATGCATCTGAAACTGATGATATATATAGTTCTGCAGATTGTCATAGGATGAACCAGTTGTAGAATACTTCTGTAATAACCACATTTAAAAGACAATATTTAATATTTGGCAAATAGTGTGTTGGTACTCATCTTTACAGTGTAAAGACAATACATACGTTATTGAAAACTGAGAGAAAACAATCTACAATCTTGTTTTGAAAAGATCTTAAATTGTGCTTTAATACTGCAGAAATTAGTAGGCTTTCAGTCTTCCTGGCTTTTGACCTTTTTGTTGAGTTCTCTGCCTGCTTTTATTTGTTCAGATTTCAAAAACAAAATGTTAAAATCAAATACAAAAGTTCATCTCTGTTTGGAGTTGCATGTAAGAGGACTAATGGCTGATATCCAGAATCATTTAGTGTGTGCCCACACAGTGCAGTGCTTAATAAGGTAGGTCCCAGAAACAGCATAACTGCATTATCACTATGCTCTGTCTCTGCAAACATGCCCTCCTTCTCAGCAGAGCTGATTAGCCTAAATACAAGGCTGCAGTGATGTGTTTATGCCATTTCCAGGATTGGGGAGGTCTGACTGTATTTTTCAACACAAACCTAGCCATCTTTTCCTTGAGTCTCTCTTGAAAAATAATTTTCCCATCTGCAGTGCCTAATACATTCTATTACTTATATCTTCCTCTCTTTTTCCAGTAGACAAGTTTTAACACAAGCTGAAGAAGATGTTTGTGGGTAGTATCAGTAGGAGCAATGCTGGTCTTGGAAGTCTCTCTAGAATGTTTAACCTACTGGAATAAATTAGTTCATTCTGTATCAGTGTTGTTTTTTTCCTTAAGGGTACTCTGTAAATGTGATTACTCAGCCATTTTTCTATGGCTCAAGAGAACTGTTTCTGTACTTAAAATAGCCATACTTTAAGCTTAGTTTAGCATAGTCCTGTTATTGTAAGATTGCAAGATGCTGCAGTTGGTATTTTGAGGGTTTTTTATGCTCCTGGAGACACTGGCATGGTGTTATCTCAGTCCTACCATAGCTGGTTTCTTGTGGATAAGAAACCCATGCAAATGTTTTAGAGGAGGATGAGGTATTTCCTTATTTTTAAATAGTTTGATAGGCTAATTTATGTCTATGATTTATAAAATTATAATAAGATACTATATAATATAAATATACAATTCTATTATATAATATATATAAATATAAAACTTGTATTATTTGTGAGTACTTGTTGTTCTCATGCTGCCTGTAACTAGGAATGCTGTAAAATCAGTTGTCTTTCCCATAAGAAGCATCCATACTCTGTATTTTAAAAACGTGATTAATGCTCCTTATCAAGACTGGTCTGCTGCTGTTGGCTTTTTATGGAAGCCTGTTTCATTCATGGATCCATTTCTATTTATGATGTTTGTCTTTCTTGACTTATTTCTCTTCTGATCTGTGTCCATAACACAGCTCAGCTGCAGTTGTCACACCTGTGCTCAGAATAAGACAGTGTTGAAGGGAGAGCATTGCTTTGGGGTGTACTGTGAATAGCACCACTTCTTTCTTGCTAAACTTACCAAAAGGCACAAATTGCGGGGCTGTTATTGAACTCTGCTGACATGTCATATCCCAGAACAGTTTGTGGAGTGACATCTTGAGTCTGTTGCCAAGTATGAGGTGTGATATTTTGATGGTTTGGGTTCGTTTTAGGCTTGCATGTATTGAAAGCAACTAGAAGCTCAGGCTATTCACCTACCTCTTTCAATGATGACTGCAGATACTGACTCCAGCAAGAAATTCATCCTTATGGCTGATGTCCTTTTTTTCAGTGTCAAAAAGAAATCATGTGATAGTGTCTGCAAAAGTTGTTCCCACTTTGATATTCCCTGTTTGATATTTTTGAAACACTTAAGTATTCAGGGCTATGAAAATTCACTTTGCTGGAGTTCTAAATTAACTATGAAAGGATATAGCCATCTCAGTTGTTGGAATCTAGCACAGACTATTGTTAACAGAGACTTATCTAGCTGTTTATTTCATTGTCCTTGCTTTCCCACTTCATGTCTTTTTATTGAAGACACAGCAATGTTTTTTCTTGGTAGTCTCAAGCTGTATTCTGGTTGTGTTCTCTGGCTTCATGTATGTTAATGATGCTTTATTTTTTATTTTTATTTCCTGCTCCTGCCTCAGGAGAAGTAACTTGCATTACTACTGCTGTTGTCACTAGATTTTGGTCAAAGCTTGACTGAATTGGTTTATACCTACAGTATATTTGCCTGGCTTCTTGCTTTCCCTCTAATCTACAGACTTGGCTGACAAGTTGCTTCCTGAAAATACAGAGTTGTTACTGATGGTTGTCTGCTGGCAAGGGTCTGTTATCTTTGTTGGCTGTTTTCCACTGACAACAATTTCCTTCCTTGCTTCCAAGACTCATTACCATTTTTGACTTTGACTGCCCTTGTGAGGCTGATATTTATTTGATTTATTATTTCAGTACTGTGTCTAGTTCTAGGCCCCTGAATTTCAGAAGGATGTTGAGGTGCTGGAACACGTCCAGAGAAAGGCAACAAGGCTGGTGAGGGGTCTGGAACACAAGCCCGTTGAAGAGCAGGGAGCTGGAAATGTTTAGCCTGGAGAAGAGGAGACTCAGGGGAGACCTTGCCATTCTCTACAACTGCCTGAAAGGAGGTTGTAGCCAGGTGGCTGTTTGTCTCTTCTCCCAGGCAACCAGTGACAGAACGAGAAGACACAGTCTCAAGCTGCACCAGGGGAAGTTTAGGCTGGATATTAGGAAAAAAATTCTTCACAAAAAGAGTGATTGGCCATTGAAATGGGCTGCCCAGGGAGGTGGTGGAGTCACCATCTCTGGAAGCATTTAAAAATAGACTGGATGAGGAACTTAGTGCAATGGTTTAGTTGATAAGGTGGTTGTAATAGGTTGGACTTGATGATCTCAAAGGTCTCTTCCAACCTAGTTAATTCTGTTATGTTTTTATGCAAAACTGTGGTAGCTTTAATTAACAGGCATCCATCTGTGCTCTCAGCACCCTGATGGTAATTAAAATTAAGCATCTCTGCATTGTACAAAGCAATACATAAACCAAATTTTTCAAAATGTTTCTGGAAATGTCTGTGTGTAGGGGTTTCCTCTCCTGCTGGCTTCCCTTAGTTTGTGGTGTTGGAGTGCAATCATTGCTGTGAATTAAGCATGTATTGTAACAGCTTTGCCTGCTGTGTCTCTTCAAAGCTTAGCAGGATTTTTTTTTAACAATAGCAATACTTTATAATATATATTGGAGTTCACACCCCCTGCTCAAGGCTAAGAAGTCCATGAGCCCCTGTGAAATGTCAATCTGCTGGGAAAGGAAAATAGTGACAACATAAACACAAGTTTTGTTCTAGTTTGTCCAACGGACTGTCCTGTTAAAGATTATGCTGACAGCTTGCTGGAGGCCTGTCAAAGGAGGTTGTTTCTGAAGTAGGCTGGAACCCACAAGCAGCACAACTTCAGTGTCAGTGGTACATGATTACTTATGCTTCATTTGGTCAATTGACCCTAGTATGGAAATTGATAGTGTGCAAAACAGTTGTTTTTCCCCATGTTCACTGTATTGAGTTCTAATGGTCTTTAACCATGAAAAGGAAATGCTCTTTTACTTAGTTTTATTCTCCCTCCTCATTCTCACCCAAAAAGCTGGAAAGTGCTTTTGAGAAACTATTATTAGATGTAAGGGATTACACATTTTTTCTATGTTCCCAGATTGCTTCATCAATATTAGCTCACTTGAATCTTCTTGTCTTTGTACCAAGAGGCCTTTTGGCAGTGAAGGTGTGGGAAGGTGGTGGGGTTGTTACACCACACGCTGTACTAACAACCTCACATGAGATGCATGCTGCCTTTGTCTTGAGACATGTCTTTAAGTAAGTGCAGTCTCAAGCAAAAGTTTAGTCCTCTTCAGTCTGGTAGACCACAGGTTGCAATACAGAAGGCTGGAGGGGTAATTTCAGGACACTGGTAACCTGTAGGTAGAACTGTTGCCTTAGCCTTGAGGCTGGCTTAGTTCACATTGGTTGTGGAGTTCCCATGTATATTGTGACATTGCAGATAGCTCAAAATAAGCAGTCTGTTTAGTATTGTTTAATGGGGGATTTTTATCCCGAAGGTCTCTGTACTGGTGAATTACTGATCAGGATAGTGAGAATTATTTTGACAAGCGGATCCTAAGGATTGGGCTTTTTTTGTACTGTGGGCTGTTCAGATCTGTTTTGAGATTTTCAGCTATCAGTTTGTCCCTGTCTTTAATGCATGTTACCAGAGAGGGTATGGTATAACCCAGATTCTGATAGTCATGGAAGAGTGTGCCTGCTACATCTTCCATCTATTAGCATTTCTGCTGTTGGAGGGAAAGATTTTGGGAGCAACAAAAGAGGAGATTAAGGGGAGGAAAAATGCAGGTTTTGAGATGTGACTGTTTTTCTAAACTCTTATTTCTTTGAAATGATTATTTAACATTATTTCTGTTTACATCCTTTAAATGGGAGCTACTACACCTCACAATTTAAGGTTGAGTATTTTCAAGTAACTGCTTTGCTAGAACTATGTCCAAAGAAGGCTGGTAACACAATCTTAGAAACTATTATTTTTCAGTTACTGTTTAAAATCATTATGCTTCTGACTTGCTGATCTGGCATCTTTAGTGTATTGATTTTCATCTTTAAAAGTATATATTGGGTAATCCTTACATAGCAGTATTGTTAGGACTGGAAACCTGCATTTATTCAGTTATAAAAGACATTTTATAGGTTGAAATGATGTATTTTATTGGAACATCTGATTCAGTTAGAAAAAGTCAAATCTTTTGGGCACGAGGTCTCCACATTAGCCTTGACAAAATTAGTGTAAACTTCAAGCTAAGGACATTAGCTGAGGAGCTATTGCATTTGGCATAACCTCCCTGTATTAATCAGCTGAATATTTTAGATAGATGTATGGACAGTTGTAGGTGGGTCAAAGTGTAGTTTTCTGGAAAAATATTCATGTGGCTGTTTTAAAAGTCTGTGAATGTTTTAGAAGCCATAATTGCTGGTCAAATCCCTTCAGGTAAACGAGTTTCTAGCTAGTTATTTTTAGGACCAAAGGCTGCTTCGAGCATAAGACTGCCTTAGGATAGTTCAACAAAAATAATTTGTTGGCTAAAGGTGCGATTTGGTGGAATACTCATTTTTAATTTGCCATGGCTCAAAGGGCTCTTGAAGAGACTTCTTATGTTTTGAACCTTCTGGTAAAATTGCAGCCAAATCCAAGCCTGTGTATAACAGCAGAATAAGTATTGCAAGTTGTAATTCCATGGTAAATTGTCAGTCACAGTCAGTGTTTCTTTCCTTTTTTTTTTTTTTTTTTTTTTACGTGAATTGTGCTGTGGAACTGTTAGAATATGGGGCTGATTCCAGAGGGGAAGCGTTTAGTTGTAAAATAAGTTATACGGTGGGTATAAGACTTGGTGTCTGAGCTGTTAATCCCACTCACAAGAGGTGAATTTGGAGTCAAAATTCACTTGTTTCAGCATGTGCTTGCAGGGCCAGCTCATTATTGGGTGCTTCTTCCTTGGAGTTATTTCCCCACCACTGACGGAATGGGAAAATTTTTAATGTAAATAAAGCAGTCTAATAGTAACAAGGAGGCTGATCTGACTAAGAGTAAGTTAAAAGAAACTCCAAACATCTCATGTTTGTGTATTGATTTATGCTAGACAAATACTGAAGTCAAAACAGTACCTGGTTATGTTTCCTCTCTGAGCCCATTTAAATGCATGAGAAAAAATATGCTTAAGTACTTAACCAATGTTATCTACACATAATTTTCAAACTTTAAAATATTATTTCCAGGTGAAAAAATAAGACAGTCTGACGCCTGTTAGTGATAATTATTAGGGCAGAAAACAGATTTATGCTAGATGAAATAGATATGACACTTTCAAATGGAATGTTCTCCAGTCTGAACATAACCCTATGAACTATTTCAGTGCATGTGAATGATTTGATATTTTTCCACCCTGTTGTATATTGTGAAAATTGTTAGTACTCAGATGGCTGAAGGCTGTTCTGTGCTCATAAGGAATCACAGTAGAGAAGTCCCTCTGAGAAACTGGTACTTGAGGAGGCTGATAAAGCCGCTGCAGCAGTCATGTGAGACAATTCCCTTTGGTAGTTGCATCAGACTCTACGGATCTTCCTGTGTAGGATTCCCTATTCTAGCAGCCCGGTGGCTGGAGACTCCCAGGAGCACAAACCTGGTATCTGATACATCTGGTTTGGAATCCAGACCCAGTCACTCAAACCCATACAATTGTTACCAAGAAGTTAGTCAGTGTGAATTGTCTTCAGGGAATCTCTGTATTTGAACTGTTTAGCATTTGTACGTTTTATGCTGGAAACTGGAAGCAAGGGGAAGAGGCTGAGGGCTGCAGTGTTACTGGGAGTGGATTTGTTGGCTGATCATGAAGTCTTGTGAACAACTGACTTACTGCACACATGCTGGGGCAGTTTGCAGTGCACCAATATGCTTGCTTCCTCCCTTCACTCCAGTGTACGCTGCTCCTGGCCTCGCTGAGGCTCATTTGCTTTGTGGCTCTTTCTGGATCACTTTGAGGTCCTGCGTATGAGCAGATATTGTGCTGCTGGTTTGAACAGATGAATGTGCATTATTCCGGATTAATTTTTAAGTCTAACTTATTTTTTGAGATCATAAGTCTCAGTGTTCCCTTTCAGTAGAATAAAAATGTTCAGATAAGGATAGTGTGTTTTATTTATTGGTGGGAGGCAACCAAATAAATAACGTGGGTTTTTTCCTACCAGTTAGGGTTTGAAAGACAAGAGTTGTAAGTACTTCTTTATGATCCAAAAAGGTACTTCTTCCAGGTTTGTCATAACAAAGAATACGGATATGAAATATTCCCCAATCCCATCCTTTTGTGTTGCTAACAGGCTCTTGGTGTTAACGTTTTGGCAGTGTCTGTATCAGCCCCACCTCCCTGCAGTGCTACTGAGTCTTCCTCAAAGCAGACCTGGCCTAATGGCCACTGCTAAAAGTGGGATTGCAGTGGGATTGAGGAGATGGGAGGAAGAGGGTTCTACGTGGAATGTCTAAGTAGTTAATACCATAACCCAGCATCATGTATTTCTCACCTTCATTCTTGATCATGTTTAAAAAGACTTGAATGAAGGTCATGTTTCTTTGCTTTATCTAATTGAATTAGGTGGTTAGATTGAATGAGCACACAGTAAATTGGCAAAGCAGCAGTTGCCTACAATAACAGAACCTGGGCACAGCTCAACATCCTTTCCTAGAAAGAAAAGCCATTTTTAGAGCAGAGAAAGTGAGCTGAATTTGCAAAAATATTACCTTTTATTCCTTACTGGACCCTCTGAGATTGCTCCCAAATCAACACTCTGCAGAACAATGGAGCCGTTGTCTCCAAGCTGGCAGCAGGCATTTGCACAGCTTGCCTCAATGAATATTTTGTCAGAAAGTTATTTGTATTGTCGAACTGTGCTAACCTCCCACCCTCCAAGACTGAACTAAGTATTAATACATAACAGGAAGTAGTTTCTTTTCTTTCAGGGAGAGGACAAGAATAATTTGACCTGTGAACAGAACTTTTGGCACTTTGGGAAAACGGGCCACAAATGTTTTTCCATACTGTAAAGTTGTTGCAGCAGGAGGGATGTGCTGTTTTGTAGAGATTCTCTTGGTATTGTTTGTGTGTCAAACATCAAATACACCATGGAAAGTGGCTATTTAACTGACTGCTTATGTTTCTCAGAATTTGTCTTCCCCCCCCCTCTGATTTTTATTATATTATGTTATAATTTGATATACTTATTATAGCTCTACTTTAAAAGCAATGGTTCACAAGACCATGCTTTGTCATACACACCATTTGTTAACTTATCAAGTTGTTCTTATTTGTTTGCCTTACTTTCTCCACCCACACCACAACATCCCTGCGAGTTCTTTTGTGGAGACTGCTGCTCTCTGAGCCCTTTAGATGAGCTCTGAGAAAAGCATTGTGAGCTGTGCAGTGGTCTGCTTCAGGCTGTATCTTTTCTGAAAATGGTAAAATGTAAATTAACTGTGTTTGTACAACCCCAGATTGATTCCTGTTTTATGGCTAAGAATGGCTGAACTAAAATTCTAATTTACAACATAGTCTGGGGGAAATGCTTAATTATACACCAAGGAGGAGAAACTGGTTAAGGGGGAAACAACAAGCCTAAATGACATCAAAACAAACATGTGCTGTGAAAAGCCACAAGAACTGAAGCAGACAATATAGTAATTTATTCACAACTTCATAGTTTTTTTCTTTCCTTGAAGGAAGACTTGCTGCATTAATGCTGCCCTGAACAAAGCCATTTTATCTTGGCAGTGATTTTGTATTCAGTGCTATTAAAATTATATCTATCTTGAAGTCACCTAAAGATATGGTTGGCCCTGATTTCTGATAATTTATCCTCTACATACTGCTTTTCATCACTAGGCACTGTGTTCAGTAAGCTGCACCCTTTTATTCATGGTGAGCCTTGCCATCATCTTGGCCAGAATAATTCATTAAGGTTGATTTTTGTCAGCAAAAGTGAGAAGTCACATTTGTCTTCTTTATTAAAAATTCCAACTTGTGGTGTTAATTACTGAGGATAATGAAATGGATATAGCAGTAAACCTGAGCAGAAACTTCTGCATTTGTTGTAGAACTTCTCATGATTGGTCCTTGACTGTGTACATGGGTTTCTGGAATTTGATTACTTGTGAAATATGATTTTTTATATATAGAAATGTGTTCTGCAACCCATAGAAGATGTCATCAAATTGTGTGAAACGGGACATGTTGAGTTTCAAACGTGTTGTTTTGTTGTTGGCTGTATTCTCTAATATTTTTATTTAGTGGATTGATAGACACGACCTCTGTTCCTGTATAGATTTTAGCACAGTTAAAGTTGTCACATGCACAATTCTCATCTTTTTCCATGAATGCAAGGCTTCTATTAAACTGAATGCAATTTCAATTTAGCATTATTTACTGAACAAGTTTTAGACATTTATGAAACAAAATTTTACTGAAATAGCTGTTTGAACACAACAAAAGATGATGATGCAGCTACTGTATAAAATACTTCCCTGAAAGCAGTTTTGGGTTGGCTTTTGCAAATAAATCTTTCTTCAGCACAGCTCAAAGGCAGTGTCAAAATGTACTTGACTGTTTAAAGTTTGATCTTGATAGGAGAATTATCAGAAAGAGTTAGGAGGTCAAAATAATCATGGATGTGAGAGAAAGGGTGAATAGTGAGTGACTGAGAGCATGACACTTCTATCACTGATAGAAATTAATATTGACAAGAAGATTTCTTCTAAAGAATTATATAAGATGTATATTGCTTTGATGGCATTATTTAAAACCACAACTTTTTCTATGTGAAACCTGCTGTTTGATGTCTGAGAAGGTTGAATGTAAAATAGTGCATGCTCTGAAGAGCTTGAACATTTTAAGGATCATGTTTAAGCAATTAGAAAGACTTAAAGTCTTAGTCCTGGTATCAGGACCTGAGACAACAGGAACAGGGTCATCTCTGGTCAGTAGTTGGTTATCTCTCTGGTGTGAGGAATTAAGATACTGGCTCTGACAGTAAGGCAGTGTGTAGGATCCTGTAATTACCATCTGATGAAAAGACTGCTGACTGTGCACCAGATATTTTGCCTAACTGGCAGATGATCTCCCTTGTGTAAAATACAGCAAAGAATTTATTTTCTCTCTGCTACATTTAATTCAGGGAGATCAATGTCTTACAAAAATTCTGTATGTTAATCCTCCTGTCTACTAGTAAATGTTTTTCATGGAAGAATAAATGCAGACAGATTGCATCAAGTTGTATAAGAAAAAAGTCAGACACAAGTTAACTCTCCTGTTCTTTCTCTTCTTTATTTCAAAGCCTTACTCTCAATTATGCGCAATAATAAAGAATTTCTTCCCAGTGAATACCCAGTCACCTGAGTCAGTGTGGGGTTCTTTAGCAGCTTTATCACTACTACCAGCATTTACGGGAGATTTTTGAGCAGTTCGGCAGAAATGTGCATCATCTTGCAAGACCATATGTTTATAAGGGATAAGAATGTAGAAGTCTTCCAATATTTTTCAGGCACAGTTATTAAACAGTTTTCTGTTTCTTCAGTCCAACTGACCAACTCTGGCATTAGCATCACGTGGGAAGTTGTGACATGTCCAGGGTAGCTTCTCTGAGGAAAATCAAGATACAAACTTTAAGGGACAAGCAGGAGTATGACTTTATTGCACTCCGAGATAGATCTGATCAATGTGAAAATTCAAGGATGACAACTGGAAAAGCTCCCCTCTGAAAGCAGGAATGCTTTTGGAGCAGGGTCTGAGCTACTGAGAGTGCACTTGGGATCCTGAATGGGCTTGTGCAGACCCTGATGGATAACAAGGCTCTGCAGTCTTACTGATATGGATAATAAAACTGTCTAGCCCAAAGCTAGCTTGGGTGTTTTCTTATGTACTGCAGATACAGTTCTTGACTGCATTGCAGATAAACAGTATCTATAGCTTGATTTATGTATATACATATTTATTCACTCTGAAACAGAGAAACACAAAGACTGTATGCAGCATTATCATTGCTATGCAAAGTCTTCCAATGGCAATAAGCTGGTTTCCAGAGAAAAGCTGTGCCTTATTTGCCTCAAACCAGTAACGTTTTCTAACTGCTTAGTAGGGTATCTTACAGTTTTGACATCAGTTTGCACCATCTTGAGGATGGGTATGTGGTGATGTACTGCAAAAATAATTGAGGAAGCCTATGGCTTGCCTTTCTATGTGTACTGTGATACCAATGTAGTGTGTGTATGAGTTTCTCACAGTGGTTAGCATTGGCTGAACCAGTCACCATGGGTAACAAGTGAAAATTGGAGAGCATGGAGAGCAAACTGTCAATGACTCCAAATTTTTGAAAAGGATTTCTTTATTATGGCCTTCTTCAGCTCTTTGAGAGTGTAATTGCAATTTCTATTTACTATCAGTGAAGTGTTCAAGTATGTGAAGCTAGTAATATATGGAGTATGACAAACAATACAGTAATCTATAATGAAAAGGATTGAGTGGATTCCCAGCAGCTATGTGGGGAAAAGTAGCAACTTAGCCAAGTGTTCAGAGTGAATGATCTTGTGCCTTTTCCTGTCTTTTTGAAGTTTCTGTGAGCATGCGACAGAGTCGGACTTAAAGTTCAATGTGGCTCTAATTAGTGACTGAGAAAAGAAGGTGTATTTGTGTGTCAGCTGGAAAAATGTGCCTTCAAGGACTTGGCTTTGTTGATCTTGGATCTGATTTCAAATTGGCTGACTTGCAAAACAGCCCTTTAAACTTAGATGCTGCTTGAGAATGACTGTCAAAACAGTAGAAAAAACAAATGAGGAAGTCCTATATATCTAACCCTGTAGTGTATGCAAAATGCAGCTCTAGGAGCAGCATGGCTGACTGTTACAAGTAGTGTGCCACTGGCATCCAGCTGTGTAGGTGTAAGGCTTCTTCCTCTGGAAACACGCATTCATCCCTTTGTGTTTGCTGAGGCATTATCTAAATTCAAATATACAATATTTTCTTGGGAATGGAACTGCATTTTTAAATGCTCTAGTGGCTTCATCAGACAGTCTGGAAGAAATACAGTTGGCTGCTATACACAATTGAAAATATAGGAAAAATTGCGTCTTTTTCAGACAGGGTCATGTGGAATAGAGATGGGAAAAATAATGCTTGTCCTCAGGAAGTGGTGAAATTTTTGTGTGACCCCCCCCAAGCCCTATGTGACTTCATGTAGCTGTTCCAGCAATGAATCCAATTTTTTCAGATGCATCTGTACATTTATGAGAATTCAAGCCTGAAGAGTTTTAATCTATTGCTGTTTTGAGCTGGGTTTTGTGAAAATGTGTTTACCTGCTTAGATGTTCTATGGTTGTGAAGAGTTTCTAGGATTTAGAGGACACAATAGTTCATAGACTGATACTGGAAAGAGCTGCTCAAAAACTGGAATCTGAGTACAAAAACTGAAATGAAAGGCAAACTCAAAATTGTTTAGACTAAATAAACTTTGTGCATGTACTTTTCAACAAAATCTGAAAAATATAAATACTTATTTTGGTGGCAGCTGAGTCTTCTTTATTTTGCTTCATGTAAAAAAAAGAGTTTTGGATTACTTCACCACCATACCCTCCCCCTTTCCCCAACAGCTTCTTAGAAATATGTAGAAAATTAGGTATTTAAACCTCTTCAAGAATCCCCATCTACGCTTCCCCCCCACCCCCCACATGTTTGCTGAATAGTACATGGATTTTTGGACATTTTCATTCTCTTTGAACTCCATTTCTCCGAGTTTGGTAATGGATGGAGGGCAAGTCTTCTTATGAGTTGCTATTTGAGAGTAGGCAAATCATGCTTTCCACATGTCCAGTGTTTGTGAGGAGACATCACATGGACTTTTGTATTGTTATTTTATGTTGCAGGACAAGCTTAGGCCTTGGACAAAAGCAGACCTTGTGCGTGAAGTCTGCAGGGCTTCATGAAGCTGCACGTAGTGTTTGGAAGCAACAGAGCTGGGGAGGCAGCCTGACTGATGCTGCAAACAGAGCCCTTATTCAGAGCAGTTCTGCATCTGTAAGTTATAAGCTGCAAATTGCTGTTGCCAAGCCTGGTCTTCTCCAAGTACATACATACGTGTCAACAAATTAGAGCAGGAGAGCAAGTGGCCTGGCACTCCAGGCTTGGCTTGCTCCCAAAGAAATGATCCACCCTTACAGTCCAAGTTTCTCTTGACTGCAGAGAAGCAGGATGTGAGTTTTATATTCTGAATAATAAACAGAATACTGAATTAAAATGAGGATGATGCACCCAAGGGAATAGTTTGTGCTGCTCTGCTTGTCTCTTTGGGCTTTTTGCCTAGCTGGCCAGAACCCAGGGAGCACAAACTACTGCCGTTCACTCTAGGAGACCAGCAACTGCGGGAAACTGGTTGGGAATTAAGTCCCGCTTCCCATTCCTGATGATGAAAAGCACTTACTGAGTGCAGCAGGGGATTTGATGGTTTGTCTAAGGAAAGCAGCTTGCCAGTGCTCCAGAGGGAATGGCAGCTGCTTGGGGAAGAGCAGCAAAGTGTTGGGATGCAGTGGTGCATAAGGCCAAGCCTACAGCTGTAACAGAGAATGTTATTTTAGAAATTCTGAGCTGATTCAAGTAACAGCCAGGTCGAACTACTTCAGCATCTAATACTGCCACAGTGAAAGCACTGTGAGACCTGTCTGAAGCATCAGGGCACCTGGAGGTCAGCAACTAAGAAAGCAAATCAGAACAGCCTGCGGAGAAGTTCCCAGTCTTGATCAGAAGTCCCATAGGAAGGGCAGGACTGTTGCAGTATTGAGTGCTCACCTGTACCCAGAGAGAGAAACTGGAAGGGCAACAGGCAGAGGAGGCTGCTCTGTGGGTATGTGGGGACAGTTCAGCAGAGGAATGCTGCTCATGAACTTGTCATAGAAGCTCCAGATATACTGTAGTGGGAAATGTGTCCACAAGGAAAAGATCGTGAAAGCAGTGGGGAAAAGTTAGGAAGGCTGCTAAGGTCCACTGTGATGTAGTTTAAAGTGAAAGGGGAGGAATGGAGCATGGAGGGGGTAATGGAGATATTTGTGTATTCCAGCATAGTGGACAAGAGTGATTTGGAGGCTGAAAATGTCTTAGGACAAAAAAAAGTACACTTGTGGGAGCTGCTTTTGCTACAAATGACCTTGAAAAACATTGAAAGATATGCTCATCTGGGCTGTAAGTTTCTCACCTTCCTAAAATGAGGACATTAAAAACTTTCAATCTAATGTTGGAGGTGTATGTCCATGATTTATATTTGGAAAGGCCCAGAGACCCCAGTCAAGGTCTGAATCATTTTATACCAAGTATTGTTAACAGCAGAAAAGGCCAGACAGCTTTAAAAACAATTTGAGTGTATTTAGGTATCACTGTAAAGAAGCTGTTATAAGAGTCCCAGCAATGTTGCAGCTTAAAAGAGATGACATAGGTAGGAAGTGAAGAATAAATGTGAAATGGCAAGAATCAAATAAGTGAGGCTCACAGAATATTAGTTATTGGTTATAGATAGAAAATAAATGCATGTAGGCAGAACTGAGAACAGTCTTTTCTCTTCCCCTGACCTTTCAGTAGAGATGAATAATAAAACCAAATAAGACTTGGGATACTTAGGAGAAAGGGGCACAGAATTAGAACAGATTATGCTGCTCCTGCTGTGAGAGTAGAGGTGATAAGTTCTTAGTCTTTAATTTCTGTGTCTAGATAAAGTGTGTATTGTCAGCTTTAATTTGGAATCCTGGTGTCAAAAGGATTATATGGTGTCCTATATGTGTTTATCTGGCCCAAATGTGGTGTGTATTTGTGGTGTGGTTTGTTTTTTTTTTTTCTGTCCCCAAAATGAATAGTGTAGGCAGAGTGTATTCAATCCCGATCTGGTTAGAAAGAGGGTTGTTAAATGGGAAGTGGTTTATTGATTAGTGCTTTCACAAGATGTGATAGTTTACCTTTATAATTTTGAGAGATTCTTGTTTTGCTCTTTCACTTAGTGCAAGGTCATGGAACAATTGATTTGGCATTTGGTACAATTTTGTAGTTAAAGGGATGAAAACTATGGGTGAGGAACTAAAATGGTTGCAGTGTTTTACTTCTTCCTACTGCTTTTCTCCCCTCCCCCACATGATTTATCTGCCGAATTTGCAAGGGAAATTAATAACCAGATTGTTAATCTGTCTATAATAGTTCTCTCCAGCAGGTGCAGAAGACACAATGAGATTCTTCTGCTCTTATCTGCGTTTTCCCTCCCTTCCCTCTTTACTAAGAGAGCAGCAAATCCATATTACAAGCTGTTATCAAAACGTGTGATTCAGCATTTAGGGTGTGTGCAGGGTTATTCTTTATTAGTTATTTTTAATCCTTTATAAGGCTCTTGTCTAGGTGACTTTAAGTTGTAAAAAGTGGGATTTGACTGTTGTCTGAAGATACAGTTTTGAATTTAGTTTGAAAAACCACAGCCAACACCCAACAAGCTATGCAGTGTTCTCACATGCAAAGATGCTCTACGGTAATGTTACGTATTGATTTGCAGTTGACATAATCTCCCTTATAATGCAGCATCTCTTTATCTATGGGGGATAGAGGGGCCCTGCTTTTATTTGAGGGTTGCCAAAGCTAGGGAGGATTTTCATGCAGTGTGGATGGGCAGTGGTTTGGCTTTTGGGTTGGAAGCACAGCAACAGCAGCTTGGTGACAGCAGCTGTGTTTGACACTCCTGCTGTGACAAAGTTCCCTAGCAACACAGCTGGCAAGCGGGTATGCTTGCAGGGATGCTGTCCTGCTGCCTCCAACACTGCCCGGGGCTGGGGGAGAAAGTGGACTGTTTCTGAACAACTGGGTGGCAACTCTTGTAAATGACAGAAAGCGTTTCTATGTGTGCCTTGGTTTTCAGAGTACTCTAGGTTGAAATACTTTGTGACAGATATCAGCTAGTGTTTGATAGGTGATGTCCAGAATATATCATTGGTTAAGGATTCCTATAGGAAAAACTGTTCTCAGTACTGGGGACAAGAATGAAATATAGATTGCACAGATGTCTTTTTTTTTATGAAGAGGAGTTTGTGATTAAAATAATCTGTCATACTGCAGATGTAAAAAGACAACTCAACCTCTGCAGTCTGCCATAATGGACCGTGTCACTTTAAAGAACAAATTGTCCTTAATCTTATTTTTACAGCAAAACTGAATAAATCTAATGAAAACAGAGAAGTCTAATGAAGCCTTTTGTCATTAGTGGTGATCAGGCACTTAAGGCTGTCTGCAAACCGTAGCTCAAACCTTTCTGTGCAACTTCACTAGGTAAGAGATTGCTCCTTATGCTTTCTTAGGGAAAATTGTCTGTTGACAAGCCCTATTTACAGTGTGCAAAGACTTAATTGTATCCTGTGCTTAATGAGTTCTTAGTCTCTGAGAATTTCTCTGGTTGAGGCTTGGAACTGTTGACATATCTCGTAGGCAAGCCACTTGCTGTTATCTCTGGCTTGCTGAAAGACTGCAAGTGCTTTAACTTTGTAGGTGCTGGTAGTAAAACAGAGGGGTGGATGATAGGAAAGGGAATTCCCCGAGAAAAGTTGTACTATAAAAAAGATTCTGTGTAAACTCCATGAGAAGTTCCTTAATTTTTATAGCCTTATTCTTCCAAGCCACCCAGCTTCAGTAAATTAGTTATGTATAATGAGGGCTACCTGTGCCACAGAGCTGCTTACAGAGGAAATGTGTGGTAGGAGGTGACAATTCCCCTACAGCCAGTAAAAATGAAGATGCATGATTATTCCTTTACTTCATTATAGAGCTGGGCTTTGTGTTTATGATAGAAGATAAGCTTTTTATTATTGCAGTAACCCATGGTTGATACAAATATTAATTCATCTTGCGAACTGCACTTCAAGAAGTGGGGAAGGCTTAATCTGTTTACCATGCCTACCTAATTTTATTTCTAATGAGAATTGGTGTTTGAGGGCTATTGACTTTCATGCCTTAGAGCTAGGGATGCTCAACAATAGACAGCATGAGACCTTTTGGTTGTCTTTTGCTGATACAAATCAGGAGTAAAAATCCACAGTGTTGACATGGTTTTTGTGAAAGAGAGGAGAATGGACCACTACTTTTTTTTTTTAATGTGGATGCTGTCTATTGCAGTGGAAGTCTGCTTGTGTGAATGATAATGACAAATGAATCAGGAAATGAATGAAAGAGAACATGTCAGGAAATGGCAGTTAATATAAACTGAAAGGAAAATGAGCTGTGTATGAACACTTAAAACATCCAAGGATAAAAAGGAGAGGAGCAATGGCTTAATATGGCTTCTTTCATAATTTTTAATTTTTTGATGGGGCTGAAAGCCGGAAAATAAGCTGGAGGCAGCAGACTTTTTCTAATCCCCAAGCGCTTTCCCCTTTTCTAGTGTAACTAGGGAAACCTGGCATTAGTCATTACTTCAGGTGATTGGGGAACAGGAGGGATTTATAGTTGAGAAGTGAGGGGTTTAAAAGTCAGTCACAATTCATCTAATCACAGCCACTGAACTGACTTTAATTAGAGAGCATTTGGTGTGTTGTTGGCAAGCTTTCCATTCATCAAAAACAAAGACACCAAACTAACGAAAATACTTGCCAGCCCCCTTACCTCCTACACAAAAACATGAAAAAGGCAAGTGGCAAAGACATGTCTGATAATGAATTAGTACGGGCAGGGGTGGGAGAGCATCTATTGATCTGCTTCATGTAGGCATTCTATAACTCAGATGGCTGTGTTAAGATGAAAGAACAGAGGTTTGATATTGGGAGAAAAGGAATCTGCCTGTAATAATTATACACATGGGCAACGGAGCTTTTTAAAGCAAATGAAAGTGACATTTGGTCCAAATTCAACTCTGCTACAATTCTACTGAGGGCAGTAGTGTTACACCAAGGATGGATTTGTCTTTCAGAGCTTCACAAAGGGGATGTTATTGAGGCTGGTGAAATGAATTGACAATATAGCAGGTCTCAGGAGGGGATATTCAGAGCAGTAGAAGCCCTTGCCTTTTTTTGCCAGCCGGGTACTGCAGCCAGTGCAAGGTGTTCTGTATTCCCCTCAGTGCCACAGGGAGGGATCTTTCTTTTTGTGAAAGGGGAAGGCAATGATGAGAGAGAGATGGCAGCCTACCTGCCTATAGGAGTAGTCATTAACATGTGAGGAAATAATCAGCCCTTTGTCTGGGGAGGTGGAAACAGCAGCCTTGCAGAACAAATGAGTATGCTCAGTTGAGTTATGCACATCTCTGGTGGGGCAGGAAAGGGAAGCAGTTGCAAAGACAGTGCAAAGCTCATATGACAGTGCCATTCTCTGTGTTATTTACAGTTCATAGTACTTTCAACTCTGGGTTCTTTGTCAATGGCCAAAGCTAAGCACTGCTAGACTTTCACGGACAAAACTACCTTCCAAAAAATGGCTATGTGAAATACTGCTGATTCAGTAAGTGGTAGTGTTCTCGCTGAGTCCTTATAGCACTGTGAGGCTTGGGGACTGCTGTCTGTCACTTAGCTCAATCTTAATCGTGAGTTCTTGGTAATTTTTGACAGAGAAGATGCCCGTTCTTTCTCAAAAAATGCAAGAAACTTATTCACATGGAAGGTCAGATTCTTCAGCAAGAGAAGTCAGGTTTTCTCCAATTCTGTAAATATGTAAGGGCTGAAAGTACCGCTTGTCTGCTTAAATTTTCACTTTAAAGAGTGTAAGTAAAGAAAGGCATTCCTTGGCTTATGCTTCAGTCTCTTTCCCAGCTGAAACGAACTTGGCTTGGGCCATGTAAAAAAAGAAGAAAAAGTGAACTCATTTTCTGTGAGAACGTTAAAGTCTTCAAGTTTCTGAAGGGTGTAAATGCCAAGAAGAGAGAGGCTTCATTTCCATAATGATGAGCGACATGCTGGGAGCAACAGATTGAAATTAAAGGAAGAAAAATTTAGGCTTCATATCATGGAACATTGTCTTTCAATGAAGCCTGTGTGCCATTGGCACATTCTGAGGAAGAGACAGACCATGCCAGCAACTGGCTCTTTTAAAGGTGGAAAAGCTGAAACATTAAGCCCCTGACTAAGGCAGCAGCTCAGGTATAGCTGATCACGGCATGAGGGTCTGAGACCTCCACATTCAGTGAGACCAAAGTTGTCATTTTGTTTATGTGCCTTGTGCTCCATGCTGGCATGTGTGACAGAGACTTGAGTCGCTGCCATGGTCACCAGTGAGAGTGATGCAGTGCCTTCCAAGCCACAGGCATGTGTATGCATCTACGGCTTCAGACTTAAGAAACAGCCTAAAAAAGGCAATTGTGAAAAAATTTATTTTTAATAAAACATATTCAGCTTTGCACTGGAAAGCTGAAGTGCCTACAGGAGGTGATTAGGTACATTGGCTTGTGCCAGAAACAAGGCTACAATGATGAGGGAAATAGTCAAAACTGGAGTTGCAATAGAAAATTCAAACTGTAATTCCCAACCTTTTCGAACTTGAGGTAGAGAATATTTAGGTCTTGGTGTTTGGAGGGGCTGTCCTCTCCCAGGACTGCTAATGCAAACTTGTTCTGTTCAAAGTGTGACTGTTGTCTTGTGGGTAGAATTTTTGTGAGAGGAGTAAGAAGCAGTCTCTGATGCAATCTGCTCCCACCAGATGGGTCAGCTTTTATTTGCAGTGTTCAGCCTTGGCTCTCTGCTACTATGAATGTAAACCCACCATAATGCCTATCCATCTGAACACACACACAACTCCCCAACCCTTCTGCAGCTTATCATACAAAGGGGCAAAGCAACAGATTTTTGTTGCAGTAAATGAGACCCCCTCAGTTATATGATGGTGGCTGATTTGCACATAATTGCTTCCAGCAAACACAATGTGTCGCTTTGTTGGAATACAACTAGATGAATTCAAGTTGTCAGTTTTTCACATTAGGTTTTTGGGTAGTGTGGGAAATAGGAGGGAATTAACACAGCCCCACAAAAAGCAACACCTCCCCTTTCCTTGCCCCCTGTGTTCTGATGGCCAAGAAATGGCAAGAATGCACTAAATGTCATGTTCTCTTTAATAATGGTTCTGCTGGCAAAAGGACATCAGTGAATAAACCCAGTCTCAGAATTGTCCTCCTTTAACTGCTCTTGGTAATGTCTTAGCTACGTAACAGAGGTATCCAATTCCCTTATCCTCCTGCTTCTTGGGATACTGCCTTTGAGTTCATCTTCTGGTTCAGTAGAAAAGATGACTCCAAAGCTTCTTCCACAGCTTCTCCTCCCTGTGCTGCAACATGACTGGGTTCAACTCAGGGCAGGCACAGCCTTTTCCGTGGCTGGGTTGCTTGGCAGCACTGGCAAGGAGGCCGGACCCACGCACAGTGATGTGTGGCTGGGATGCCTGTCCTGGTAAACTTTCTAAGCTACATTCCCCAAAATAAGGTGAAGAAGAGGCTCTGTCTATGCGTCTGATCCCCAAATGCAAAGGGAGGTGGTGCTTTAAGGTGAAAGGCGGACAGGATATTTCTGATGGTTCAAAGATCAGCAAAATTACTTGATATATTTGCCTTTTGAGTTTTTAGATTTCTGAAGTCAAAATGGTCCACTTCCTCCAAAAAAGCTCCTGTGAAACATAACAATGCAAACTAGGTTCCTGGTCAGAAGGATATATTCTCTCAGAAAAACCAGTAGTCCTGGCAGTGCACTAGAGAAATTGGCTGCACTGTCCAGATTTGTGCTCTGTTTGGCTCTTCAGGTTGCTGTAAAACCAACTGAAGGTATTTGAATTCAAGCCACCGATGCAAAACAGGGAAAAGCAGCAGCATTAAAAGACAAACGTTTACAGGGCAATTGCCACTGTGCATGGCAAACCCTGTCTTACCACAAGAATATTGTCTGCTAGGACTAACTTCTCAGTTAGGATTAAGCTTTTTTGCATATAATGGTAAATCTGCTGGACTAATGCAGAGATTAAGATTTTAGCAGGTAGATCTGAAATTAAAATCACACTGGGTCCTCATAACCTTCCCCTGTCTTAGACTGAACCCTACCTGCTTTCCTTACATCTGAGAAACAGGATGATTAAAACTTCCATGTTACAAGGCTATTGTGAACGTTGCCAGCAACATCTGTCTCATCAACACTGGAAACAGAGGTGGGAGGTACATGTGAGAGCTGCCTGGGTGTCCCAGCTCATCACAGATGGGTGGGTTTCCCACTGCTGCCAAGCTGGGCAGGCAGGGCTTCAGACTGGCACTCCCACAGCACCCAGGCCCCAGTGCTGGTGGGAGCCCCTTTGTGACTGGGGCCTCCTTTCCTCTAAGCGTTAGAAAGGTCTTTTACCTCCTCTTGCATTCCTGAAACTGAAGGACATTCCAAATTTCAGAATTTCTGAACTACTCTGGTTTATTTAAGAAAAAAAGGGCAGAAAAAGGGAAATTGATTGTCAGTTACTTTTCCCCCTCTTGACTTGCTTTTGAGCAGTAACAAATTAGATTTTTTTGAAAAAAAGCGGCATTTATTTCACTATTTGTCCAAGGGAAAAACTTTGAGGAAAACTAAGAGCAGAAGACCTAGTTTTATATTAATAGAAATGATTTTACTAGAGAAAGGATTACACTGTCTATTGAAAAGGTTTTCCCCCCTTTTTGTATAAACTTTCTTTTTAGATGTATTTTTTTTTCCCTGGAACTTTTGTTAAACAAAACACTAAATGGAAATGCCCCCCTAAACCTGAAATTCGTAAAACTGGGGAACATGCCAAGTTCTGCCAAGTGCATGATTCCTATTGTAAAGGTTTCCTTTTGTCATAAAGGTATGTGACACTTAAATATGTAGATAAAAGGAATATTTGCCAAATGGACAGCGTATAGGAATGACTTGTAGTTTTATTTTTTAACAGGAATCTGCCAGCTATGTGCAGCTGGATGTTTAATTCATGCTGAATAATTTGTGCAAGAAATGTCTCTTTATGTATTCATAAACTGAAGTTAAGCCTGAAATTAAGATTATGTTAAAAAAAGAATTTAACGGATGCTTTTGCTCATGTTCATGTTAATAGGCAGTTGTCCTTCCTTTAACTAGTGTCAGTTTCCTGGCTTTGTCGTTATGTTCCCATTTAAACCTCTGGGGGTTTTAAAGGCTTGTCATGGAAAAAGATTATTGCTGTGGGATGAAGCTTATTTGGGTGAAGTTGATGGGGAGCCAGCAAAGAGAGGAAGTGAGATGGTTTGAGAGTGCTGGAGTTCATGTGATAAATGGCCTTCTTTACTACCCTGTCACTGCTGGAGCAGAGAGATACTTCTCTCTTATCTGGGAAAGCCCTGTGCATGCCCTGTGTCCCCAGAGGGACTGTTGACCATAGCAGTTGGGCTCCATGCTGGAAGCAGCCTAAAAACAGTTAGCCAAGGTTCAAGGAGACATTTTTTATGATGGTTAATTCCAGCGGGACAGAAATTTCTTGTATCTGAAATATTTTCTCCCCTTCTGAACTAGAATAAAAACCTGAAAATTCTTACAGGACTTTAAACCAGTATTGTTTTATAACTGGAATACTTTAAGATTTGCTTTTGAATGTGGGTGTAGTATACAATGTCAAGTAATATCCATCTATACTAATATACAATACATTAAGAAGATAAATGGGAAAATTTTAACCAAAACAAAGCAGCAATAAAGATGATAAATATTAGAATTCTGTTTTATGTAGCTTTCAGTGAAATCAGCACAGAATTGTACAGATCTTGATTTTAATGCCAAGGTGTTTTTTTCATTTCAAAGCATCCAAATGGTACTTTTGTCTAGTTCTACAGTCAGTGCTCTGCAACAAGGAGAGGTAATGTAACTATGCTTGAATCTCTCTGAATTCCACAGCCTATGGACAGCACTGCAGTGGCACAGCAAAGGTGTGACTGTGCAAGGGGAAATAAAGTAATGTGCAGTAAATGGACTGTTGGTGAATGCCAAGACCAAGCACTGACTTTGTTATGTGAACTCTTGCACTGGTTTTGCCAGCTGTCTGCATTGTTGAGACAAAAAAGAATATTATATACATAGAGGGGGGGGAAAAAAAAGACATGTCTGATGCTGAGGACAAGAGGGTTTATAGCTTCCTTCAGAGGAGGCTGATGTTTGCTGACCTTCACCTTTGTACATATGCCATGTTTTTCACAGGTTTTGGGGCAGATCTGCCCCTAGTGAAGACGGCAGACAGGAGAGCAGGCCAGAGAAGGAGGACAATTTGCCATCTTTAAGGACGCATCAGCATAACACTGTGGCAGACACTGGGGGTAAGTGCAGGGAATAAGTGATTTGTTTCTGCAACCTTCAGGGATGTTGTCTTCTTGTCAAACCAGTTTACCTGGGAGTGCACTGTGGAAATATGAGTCCTTGCAGGAGGAGAGTGGGAAAGGGTGTATTTCCTGTCTGTCTGGAATGGTTGATGTCCATGCAGGTGTGGGCAGGGTCTGGCCAGGCTCTTGTTTCCTTGGGAGTTTGTGGAGCAGGTCATCCTTTGGAATGGCCTTCGCAGAAACCTGCTTAGGGAAGCTCCAATGCTTTATCCCCAGCACATTTACAGGCAACCAGTACCTATAATGTCTGGAAAATTGGGACAGAGTATACTGAGGCATGAGTCTTCAAGTAGGTGGAAATTTGAAAACTCAGGAATAAGGGCTGGGAGCTGTACTTTGTCAGGAAAGCAGATATTAATGGATTTTTGTCATTGGATTGTAGCTTGGAACTGTTTAAATAATGTAGTTGTACCTTAACTTGTTAATTAGAGATACTAAGTTCTAGATAATAAAAAAATCTCCTTGCAGGATCCGTGTGATGGTAGGTGACACAAAAGTGAAATTGACGGGTTTAATTAGAAAATCTTTTAAGTTGTCTAAGTCCTAAACAATTTGAGTTTCTATTTAACACTGTGGAGATATGTGGTGGCAAATTCGTATAAACCAGAGAATTGTTTCACTGTGGCACAAAATGAAAGGATTAGAGCTTCAATTCTCGATTTTTGCCTGAAGGAGAAACCTCATAGATATTATGAATGATTTTCCCTGTATGAAGTATATCCTAATATAAATTGCAGAGCTCAGCTGTGTTTGTAGTTGCTTGTGAAGTTTATTCTCATGTTTTTAGAATTTGGAAGAACAGATGGTGAAAGCTCTTCAAAATAAACTGAGTCCTAACCAGAGCTCTCAACGTGAGTAAATCGTGCATATTAACCCTGTGAAGAATCCCAGAGCTTCAGACACTGGTTAGTGCTAAGAACCAGATCTCTAGCCTTGCACTATTGTGTCCTGAAGTGATAACTTTCTGTACAGAAGTTTCTGTGAAAATCCTCATCAACTAAGGCTGCTATGAGCATGAGGCCAAATCATACAGAAGGCATATTCTGGAGCAGCCAAGGAAAATAAGCTGCAACACATTGGGCTTTCACGCAAATCATGGCTCTGCTGAGAAGTCATGCAGATTGCTCCACACTGCCCTGGCTGTGAGGCTGAACAAAAGATGAGGTCACCACTTCTCACTGCTTGCCCAGATCTTAGTCTGGTCCACTCGAGGTAGCCTTCAAAAAAGGCAAAAGAAATAAAAAAATCTTCAAACCCAAATCCAGCAGCAAAGAGCTAAAGAGGGTCAGTCCTGTTTAGATCTCCAAATGTTTTCTTATACAGTATTGGAGTCACCCTGCAATGAAAATAAGTTTCACTCTTGGAGTAGGGAGCTGATTGTGCCAATCAGAATATGGTATGTTTTAAGGGGCGCTTTTGTGTTGGAGGTCCTGCGGGGAGCAGTGTGTGCTTTGGCACTTCCTATGGGCCAATTTCTGTGTGACTTTAAGGCTGTAATTGGTTTCAGTGTGAGTTGTTGGGTATTTATTGCAAAAATTACATTGTTTAATACGGAGCCCATGAATTTTAGGAGCTTATGTGTAGATTCACTTTTAAAAATGGCTTCAGTTTAACATGAAGCAAATCTTTGGACAATCTTGGACTTGTAAAAAATGAATTTAGTAGTGAAGATGAACTGGGGGTTATTATATGCTGCTGCAACCTTTCCTCGGGCAGGTTCCTGTAGGAAATGAAAGGAGAAGTGGCAAAGGGGAAGCTGCACTGAGAACAGCATCTTTTTCTTCCCTACCCTTGTTGTCCAAGGTTGGCACAGTATGATTTTATGGACTGTTTTCTGGCTCAGTTCACCCACTTAGCATGATGATTAGTGAGACAGATTGAGGGATGTTGCTATAACTAAGTAACCAGAAGTCAATGACAAGTCTAGAAATCATATGGAAATTCCTGAAGATAGAATTGATTTCTGTAGTGGTCTTCCTTACTTCCATTGTATATTGTGTTGAATATTTTTTAATGTGAAAAGCACCTGATGAAAGTCTGAGGTCGTTCAGATAGTACTCATGATACAACCACTTCTAAATGTTTTGAGGAGCCATTTTACATCGAAGATGAGCTATGGCTATTTTTAAGTGCACCATTATATCTCTCTCTTTCTTTAAACCTTAGTTAACAAGGTTTGTTAAATGGTTTTAGAAAATGATGTATCTGAAATCAGCGTTTTCCTCAGACCTCCTATTGAGCTGGGGTATAAAACAAGCATAAAAGTTTGTTAATACTTCATGCAAATGTACTCAAACTATGTTTTGGACTGGATATGAATGGTACACACTATCTCACTACTGGTTTGTTGTGGGTACTGCATAAGCATAAAGGAATATTGCAAATGACTTTCAAATTTTATATAAAGAAAGTGAAAATTTCTGTAAAATAGCCAGAAGAGAGTTATTCCTTGGTAAGTCTAGCTAGAATACCTGTCTTCGGTCACAAACATGTGCCATAAGTGTTTCTTATGTGTGTAACTTTAAGTGAAAGTTAATTGTTGGCAAATGTGGTTTAGAGTTACCCTCTCAGAGCATTACGAATCAGGTAATCTGCATCTGTGTTTCTGTCTGTTTATTAAAATCCTCTTCTAGCGCTTTAAAATTTCAGTTTAGGGATAGACCACTGCAACTTTCCAGTGAACCAGGTCAGTATGAGACGCTATCAGATGATGACATATTGGGGCTCCTGCAGAGGTGAGGGGTTGCTTTTTCTGATTCAGATTTAAGAAGTTTGAGGGTTTATAATGGATCTCCATTACTGGTGTTCACAGCTTTGATGTGTGTAGGCAGATTCTTCCAGTAAACAAAACAAATAGAACAGTGTTTTCTTATTTTTTTTGCATAGGCCTGATGGTTCATTCAGCAGAAACTAGAGTGCTTGTCTCAAGTGTCCAGCTCACATTATCTTTCATCAGAGAAGGTGCTCCAGTCACTTCCCTAATCAGCAGTGGCAGCAGTACTCTGGGAGTACCAGGAGGAAAACGTGCCTGGATCATGAAACAGTAAGAGCAGAACCGCTTTTCCTGCTCTGCCAGCTAGAAACTTCTGCTTGGTTTGTTGCAGGTGAATGTGATCTCTTCCATGAATGAGGGAGCTTTCTTCCCTGGAGCTGCCCCAGGCTGTGGAAATATGTGCCAAGTGTGAAAAGAGCGTTTGGATTTAGGGTGTCTATTTGTGCTCTGCAGCTACTGCCTGTGTGCTGGCACCTCCCTGGTGATGGGTGCAAACCAGTGTGCCCAAACTTTTGAAGGCTAAGGTTGCCCCTTCTTCACTGTGGGAAAACACCTGTGCAGACAGATTGCTCATGTGGTGTTGCTGCCTGGCATTGAAACCATGTCCTGTCAGATGCAAATGGGAAAGGCTGCAGAACCATTCTTAAGGGTTTTTCTCCTGTTAGTTTCAGTACCTAAAAACATATGAGTGCTTGCTCTTCTGTAGTGCTAGTACAGTATTCTAAAGAGTATTGCAATATGTTTGACCCTGTTTTCAGGCATGATCACCACTTGGGGTAGAAGTTATGTAGTTTGTGCCCTCTTGCATAATATTAGTTTCTTTTTGAAGAAACTAATTCAGAACGTGTTGGCTGTGGTTATCATGCAGAGGGAGAATAGGACTTCATAAAATTTTGCTAGCCCAAGGATGGGGGAAGTAAAGTTGTCATCTTAAAATAAAGGTAAACCAGAGAAGGTGAAAAAGACAACTTGGTGAAGAAAATGAATAGCTGGCGAAGGAGGGAGAGATGAAATAAGGAAGGCTGAAGAACTTATATCTTCAGTTGTTTTTCCACACTTCTTCAAATATCAGGCTTGTGTTGCTTTTATTGCTCTTTACCAACAGTGCCATTGAAGGATTAGCCTTTCACCTTTGGTCTTTATTCTTCATTTAATTTAAGTTTGGTCAATCGTCAGCTGGCAGCGGTGCCTGCCTTTAGGCCTCTGGAATACCTAAGGTTTTTCTTTGTAGTAAGTGTCAGGACTATCTGTGGCTCAGCAAAGTTTTCAGGAGTGTTCTTCAGGCTAATCCTTAGTTTCTCACACTGCTGGCAAATAGTGAATTTGGATTTTATCCTGCAGTTGCTATGAATATCTTTGGCATGGATTCTTCCCAACCTTGCTCCCCCTTTCCTTCTTTCATTATTAATTTATTCGTGTCCTTTTCTCTTTTATATTTTCATTTCCAGTCAGGCTTGCATTCTAAAGTTATTGTACCTCTGGAATCAGAAATCACAGTATGCTTATGGGATATTATCCTACTTCAACTCACTGATGTCCTAGGCTTGTGTAAGATAATAATCTTACCTTGGTGTAAGATTATTGCTTTCAGTGTTTAGTTTGTTAGGTGTAGAGCTCTCTCTAGTTTTAAATTGTTATAAAGTACCAGTTTCTTGTTTGTCCACCTGCCTTTGCCGTATCATACTGGAACAGACAACTATGTGGTAAATGATGATGTAGAACAAGGACTGGAAAACAGTCCTGGATATTCTCGACTGCTGCTTGTACCAGGATTTCGAACCCTTCTGGATCCTCAGAAGGATGATATTAATTTGACATGCTCAGATGTGGGATTCTCAGGCATGAAACAGTAATTTTTTTTTTTCCCATACCTTAGATATGGTTTTTGTGGGGGAATGATGTTGACCATTCAGTAATACGGAATATGGCCTCTGCTCTGACACTGGTGGAAAAAAAAGGTTTATGAGCAGAATCATTGTTGTTACTTGACACACGCAGTGCACCAGAGCTTGTGCAGCACTCGCTGCCCCCTCTGTTGTGTGGAGGGAAGACTGCCTAGAGCTGGGGTGGGCCCATGTGCGTGGGAGCCAGTGTGGTTGTTTACAGTGGGAAAGCTGAAAGCACTGGAATTGGGTTAGAATTCTAGCTTCCTAATTGGAAATATGAAGGCTGTGGGTTTTTGCTGTGGAACTCCTTGCAAGCAGTGTAGCTGCAGTGGGCCTGAACTGGTGCTGCCAAGGAGCTGTTAGGAACAGAGCCAAAGTTGGAGATGGAGACCTGGTGTGCCTTGGAGTAACTGTAGGGAACTCCTTGTGCTTTTCATAGAGGAAAGATACCTGGGCTATAGATTGGCACCATGGAGTTGACTGACATTGTTTTGCTTTTTGAAGAATTTTCCTGTGTTTTTGAATGCATACCAGGATGTTTAGTAGGTAGTTTTAAAATTAGAAGTGTAACTTGCACCACAAGGCTTTTGAAGGGGATATTTTCTTGGCTAATGCTGCTCATTACACTAGGCTGTTTCTTACTCACTTGAAAGAGATTAATAGAATAGAGATAAGTACCACATTGGCAAAGTTTTCTACTATTCAGACACTTGCACTCCACTATATGATTATGGCGTAAAAAATGTATATGTTAACAAGAAAAAAAACCCTGAAACACCAGCAAACCAGTATTCAAGCAAATATGTTCAGCTGTTTCTTCTAATTCTCCTGGACAGAAATATCTAGCACAAAAACTAATTATTGAGCTAAAGGAAGTATAGGAATTCATGAATATTATGACTAGGGTTTGGGATAAACTAATACTTTCCTAGAAAACTTGGATCAACAGGAAAATTTTCAAGTTCTGAAATGCTATTTAGAGAATAAAATTTTGACAAGTCGTTTACAGTTCCATAAGCAGAACTGATGTCTGTTGAGACTATATTGCCAGAGATGAACTTGCTTTTGTTAAGTTATTTAAAATGCTTGGAACTGGTTTGCTTTAAGATGTAGAAGAGGGCTATTTTCCATCTTGCTAGAAGGAAGTAGGGGAAAAACAATGTTGTCTTTAGAAGTAGTATGTTCAAATCTCCAGTGGGTATTCAGGATATCGTCTCTGTTCTCTGAAGTTCATAGTTAATATATGTATCCTAAGAATTCTCACCCTCTGAGAACAAGGGATTTTGAAAGCATGTGTAATGCTCACATGCGTCTAGAATATACTTCTGTGTGTTGCTGCATTTATGTTGTGCTGAAATGTACACAGAACTTTGGATATTACATGGCTCATCATTACTTGATGGCTGATAGCAAAATACAAACCAGCTTTCAAAGGAAAGAAAGACCCGTTGAACAGACTATCCTTAGCTCAGCAAGGCACCTGAGTAAGTTCCTTAGTGGGAAGGATGTGAACTGCTCTCAGGGCTTCCATGCAATTAGTTTAGTGGCTTAAGTTGTGCACAGGGGTAATCAGTTTGGAGATAGTCCTAATGTGGTTACTATGGAAAAGTTTGAGCTTTTTTAACGGAGTAACACAAATACTTACTTCCATTAGCCTCTGCTTTCAGTGGGGTGCACTTCTCTGTGGAAGCTACTGTAGTGGTCTGATATTTTTAGTACAGTGTCTTTTTGGACTGGCTTTGCTGTATAGCTGGGATTAATTCCACTGCTTTCAAACTCAGCCAAATGCTCTCCACAGTTCAGAATCACATTTCAATTATTACTTCTGAAACCTGAAAGATTTAGCAATATTGAAGATATCCACCTTTCCTAACATTTTGGTCATCATACTGAGTACATAGTCACTGCATTTTGACAATATGTATTACATTCATTTTCCAAGCAGTGTTTTATTAGATTAACTCAGATAGGAAGAGTAGCCTCACATTTATCATGAGTGACTTGCACATTCAGTGAAACACTGTGATATTGAGTAGTTTAATCTCCAGTGTATGAACTGTAAATTAACATTAAAGGCCTCTCTTAAAATCCATTACTCTGTTTAAACAGTCATGTAGGATTACTAGTTGCTAGTAATTTCTTCCTGAGTACAAATATATTATCTGTCCTAATGTTATTTTGACTTTCTTGATCTGCATGTCATGAAAAGAATACCTTAAAATTAGGGAATAGCAAGGCTGAACAGCTTAATGGACGATTTGGACTTATTGCCATTTAGTAGAAACTTCAGGTTTGCTTGCAGCTCATATTAGTAATTTTCTGAAAGCCAATGGTATTTCAGCTGCTGAGCACGGTCCTAGATAATAAATACCCGTTCTGATGTGACCATTGATGCAGCCTCTCGATAGTCTTAGAATGAAAATCTGGTCCGTGAAGATGTGAAGTGTGGCTCTTCTGTCACAAGGGATGACTTTCCTTACCAAGTAAAGTAGCCCTTTAAGGCATCCATGTAGAACAGTGTGAAGAGGATTTGCTACAGACTTTTTATATAAACAGAATTTCAGACCCCAGAGCTCTCCATTTATCACATTGTACAAATGTGAGAAATCTGGACATAGGCACAGTAAATAAATCAGTAAAAACCCCGTACACTGTGCTGCAGGGTGCATTTCTGAGTAGAATCTAAGAGCAGAACTGTTGAAGGGCTTGTCATTTCCAGTTCATGTAGCAGTTGTGAAATAGTTTTGCATCTTCACAGTACTACAACAGTTTATTGATTTCCACTATAATCTAAGGGGTAGGATCCATGCTTCCCAAGAATTTTTTTGAAGCCGAGTGACATTCACTCAGTAATTCTGAGGATTGAAATCAGAAACTGGCTACTGAAGTCAGGACTGTGTTAGCACCCATCCATGGCCAATACCTTCTTCCTGTGTTACCACATTCACCTTGCTCCAGTGTCTCTCTGCCTGCTTATCCTGCCTCTGTTCTCTTTGCTGTCTCCCACTGAGTGCCCTGCAAGTGCACAGTACTCAACCATAAAATCCTACCTCCTTATCCATTCTCCATCCCTTCTTGCAACCTGCTGCACATATTTTCCCACCTCATGCAGCTCAACAAAGCAAAGCACAGAGTTGGAAATTCATTACTTCTTCTAAAAACTTGTTACTATGCCTGAATATTACTTGTTTTAAACCACATGGGGCTTAAAGATCATTTGAAGTTCCTTGATTAGTGTTTAGGGGAAAATAAAAGGCCAGTTTAAGCTTCTGATCTTTTGTAACAGCTCCAGTGTTCACATTTGAGGTTAAAATGGCTGTTTAAGAGTAACTTTATACAAACATTAATTATCTTATAAAAGAATGACTACAACTTGATTATATTTGTATTTTAGGTTCTATCTGTGGTGAAATCAAGACCTATTCAGCTTTGGCGATATTAGTGGAGATAGCTTGATTTTTTTAGTCTTCTAGATCACAAGTTTCTTGCTTTCCCATTATCTTTGCATTCTAATAATGGTCTTACTTAAACTCCTTATGTTTTAACCTTCTTAGTAGGAACATCATCATGCACAGTTAGTTGAAACCTCTGTGGTGAGAAAAGGCACGTGTTCCAACAGCTGAAGCCTGGCTCTATCCCTGGTTGTGCACTACTTTGCTGATATGTGACAAAGCTGATCTGTGCTAATGCTTGATAGTACATGGCAGCTTAGCTGTAGATATGGCTGACCAGCTGTTTATCCAGTTACTGTGTTTATGCAGAACAATGAATACTCTGATTCATAAACTCTCCTTTTGTTTTTTTTTTAATATCTAACCACCTCTGTTCTCGCTGCTAGCGTGATACCGAGTACTCAGCTTAACTAGAGAGACAGACGAATTTATTCTCGGAGCAGACAGTCTTAAGAAATAGCTGTTTTGCAGAAATACTTAATTAGAAACAATAAAAAAGAAACAGTTGACTTCTTAAATCAAAGTGTACATTTAGAATGATCTTTCAAAACAACAAAACTTTTCCCACCATATAAGCTTTGTGTGTTGACAAGGTGTAATGACAAATGCCTTGTGGAATAACTGCTGTTTAAATAGTGGTCAAGGCCATTCAGTGCTGCCATAAAAAAGGGTGTTTGTTGCTGATTTCATGGGCTTCAATGCCTCCCACTATTCATTTTGCATAGTGAAACCCTGTATGGACTAGGCTGCATAGTGCATTTAGAAAGCAAATGATTGGCTGGTTGTCAGGAAAAGTCTATACTGTGAGCATGAGGGAGCTTTATCTGTCAAGGCTGAGGTACTGCAATGCATGTTTTAAGCATTTTTAGATTACATACTCTTCTCCCTTAAAAATGTAATAGCTATTGGAGTAGTAGGTAATTGGATATACTGTATAGAGCTGTCATCATGTGATCATGAATGTTAGGAAGCTGTTTCTCTCCTTTCCAATTTACTGAAGAATCTAAGCAACATTCAAAGGCCTGTGTGTGTACATGCGAGGGTCATGGTGTAGTCGAGTACTAAAACAACACATGACTATAATGGATTTACCATGGGCTGGTACTGCCCTATGTCTTTATACTAAAAACTTAGTCAGAAAACCTGCATATTGTTGTAGGTATATGGATAAAAGTAAACTCCTTTCCTGAGGGGAGCAGGAATTTAGTTGATGATATCTAAGTCACCTTTGATCTTGGTGGTTAGTATATTTTTATGGCCTCTTGTTTACATCGTAGGATCTTTTGTTTCTCTGTTTTAGTTGTCTTTCTTGTGACTAACATTATGCTGTTCATGCCATTGAATTCATCTGTGGTTGACCTACAGTGTGTTGAAGTTGGAGTTTGTATCCTCCTAATCCTAAGTCTCCTTCATGAATATCTTCCTTGCCTTTAGCCTGGGTGGAGCCTGTGCTGTCCTGTGCTGGTATATGAGCAGACGGTTCATAGTTTTCAGTCAATTCATCATTATTTACGATATAATCTGTGTCGCCATCCTTCAGTTGATCCTGTATTCAAACAAAGAAAGATATCTGTGGAAGAGAGACTCCTGAGGAGGATTTTTGTTAAAGCTAAAATGAAGAATGTCTGAATGCAATTTCACTTCATTATTTGCTTATTTTCTCAGGTATTCACTTGCCATGTTGTTGATTCAAGCAAATAGTCGCTTAACGTAGTTTGTACTCAAGCACTGTTGAGAAACATAACCTGCTCTTCAGATATTTTTTATAATTTTCATACTTAAATATCGCTGAAGGATAATCAATACTTTCAGCATCTGGCTGAATAATTTAGAATGTATCGCACATGTTTGAAGCTCACAGTATTTAGTGGCCATTCATGGAAATGTAGCACTGTACCTTCTGAGACCTCCAGAATTCTGAAGGAAGTGTGTAATTCTTAGCATCAAAAGTAAAAGAGATTATACTGAAATGTTTAATCAGAAGTGACAAGTTTTGGATAACACCTTGAACAGAATAACCAAGCGGATACTTACACCATATGCACTGGGGCTGGTCAGAAGTCTGGCAATAGGATTGCACCATTCAGGTAATGTTGTTGTGAGAGGTGGACCAGCGTGGGTTAAGATAGGTTTTAGGTATCTGAGAGGTTTGTTAAAGAATATTTCCTGTGCAGATACTGATACCAACGTGCTGCTCTAATACACAAAGAAATTTCATTTTCAAACACAAGGAAATGATCAAACTGAATGGAAATATTGAAAATACCACACATTCGCCTATCGTCAGCCTTGCCTAATGTTTGTCAGTAACAGCAAAAAACCCTCCCCAAAAATCCCCAAAATAAGATCCCAACCATTTGATGCTCAAATCATGTCTTGAAAGGGCACCAGAATGTCTGAAGGGAATGTGTCATGGGATGCATAAGTGGAGCAGGAGCTGGAGTGGGAGAGGAGGGATGTGCTAGAGTATCTCCTGTTAAAATTATGAGATCACACTTGGGGCAAACAGTAGACGAAAAGAGTAAACAGGACAAATTAAGATGCCACTGTCAGCTAATTTATATAAGAACAGTAGTGACATTTGCTTCAACATATTCTTGGTCTTTTGTAAAATCAGTGCATTTCTTCAACAGACAAAATGTATTTCACCAGATATTAAGTTTATCACTGGGAGTGTAAATAAGTTGTTCTCTGTAATACTTAATTTTCAGCATTCAATGCATTTGTTATACACTTCATACATCAATGCTTCTTTATATAAAATTACATAAGTAAGTTAGGAACAGGCTTTGTGTTATTGTCTCACACCTGTCTTTCCAATTTTTTCGTCCAAAAGTGCTTTATTGTGATAAAAGAAAAACCTACTTATCTTGAGCAATTACATCATCTGCATATCTGTCAATACCAGCTCTCCCCCGAGTCCTTCAAGTTGACTTATCTTCTCTGCTACTTTTACTCGCAAAGTAATTTTCAGTGTTCTTTGGGAAGCAGGTCTGTCAGCTATTTTTGCTACTAGGGAAAAGTTGCTTTATTGATTTGTTGTCCCACTTTCTTTCCCCTGCTCCTTTCTTGTTTCCTTGCTTGTGCCATCTTCTCACTGTTTCTCCCTGACTCCTTAAAGAAGAAAGGAACAAACATACCACTCAATAATGATTCAAGTTCTGCTGCAATATTGTAGAAATACTGAGGAAGGAACACTGAATCTTAGACCTATCAACACAAGCACCTTCTTTTCTTTCATTGTTTGTTGATCTTGGCATTACTGCTTTACATACAAAGTACTCATTCTTCATCCTGAAGAAACTTATGTAAAAGGCACTTGTGATCTCAGTTACAAATTGAAAGGCTAAATAACTTGCTCTATTCTGTATATTACAGCCATGGGAGTTGTTCTACAGTGTGTGTGGTTTGTGCATGTGCATTTGTGTATTTTTTTTTTAAATTTAAGCTGCATCTGTCAGAAAATTGGGTGATTTCTTCATCTGAGGTCACATACTGAGTGTGAAAAATTGAGTCTGCCTCAAAGAAGACTGTGAGATTTTCATATATATTCTTATCAGAGCCATGATCAAGGTGGGAATCTTGTGAGATCAAATTGTGTAGGGAAAGTTTAGATTATCTTGTTTCTGTTAGAAAATTAAGACATACAATCCTATTCTGATGCATTCCCAAATCTTATTTGAAGGCTTCCAAATACCAAGCAATTAAGAGCTATTATTAAAAAGCAAAGCACGGAAGCCATCAATTAGAGTTGTTCTGTTTTCAGCACTTTGGATAAACCTAAATAAAAGGCTAATAATAGAAGTACAAGCCTAGTTCTAAGTCTTTAATATTTGGAAATATTTGCTTGATTTTTACAAACAACTTGAATTGTTTGAACTGAGTTGTCAGACTGAGTGTGAAAGATACAAGCTTGTAATGGAAGTTGCATGTGATTGTACTGAGTTCTGTCTGCTCTGCTCTTTTATTATTTCCCAGAATAAATAACTGAAGATGAATAAAATACCCTACATTTCTTAATCTGTTGATGTCTGAGCTAGGCCTTGCTTGTAAGCAGCCTTAAAACTTCATAAAGAGCTTTTATGACACTCTAAAAATGAATCCTGTTTTTGCCCATGTTTGCATGAAGCCTTGCATCACCTCAGTAGCAGAGGCTGCATGCTGAAGCAGGGAAACTGTCTGACCACCAGAGTAGTCTTCAGTCCTTGCATCCACTACTACTTTTAACATAAACTTTTGTGTTTGGTGTGTTTAACTGCTTGCTGTGTCTGTGTACACAGATGTTCTGAAGTTGAGTGATTACTTCATTTTGCAACAAGTTCTCTAAATCCCCTTCCTTTTGCATTTGCTCTGGCACATTCATTGTGTGTTGTCCATGCTTCTGCTTTGAAGCCTCTTGAGATGCAGTTTAAAGTGAATGCAATTTTCTTGTGCTTGTTGTGATGATTCTGTAATAAATAATTTATCTTTGTTCCTTATTTAACTAGTTATTATTCAGCCCACTAAAGGAACTTAAATTGCACTGGCCTATTTTTCATTGTTTATTAACCTAAGCTATAAATGTTTCCTCTTTATTGTTGACACAGTTGCCTTATAGCATTACAGAAATAATCACATCATTTAGTGCATATAAAAGAGGAAGAAAAATCAGTGTGCAGTGCTGGCATTTCAAAAGTATATCAGACATGGGTCTACAGCATTTTAAGACTGGAAAGAAGACTGGCAAGAAGACTCCAGCTGCTCTGGTAGGATCTCCAGGAAGAAGTGATTTAAATAGTGCAAATTCGACCTTTTTCTGTTACACTAAGTTTCTTCCAATTTTTAGATCAGCCTAAGTGTAACCTCTTGGCATAACTCGGAAATTACAGCTGAACCAAATTCAAGCCTGCCTAATTCGGGGATAGGGAGAAGATGGCAGGAAAGCACTGCTTTGCTCTTCAGCCCTCAGCAGGCAGAAGTGCCCATCTGAATGTCTCAGACTCTAAGCCATACATCACACTGAAATTTGCTGCCATTTGTTTTAGTGTCTCTACTGTGAGTATTTGAGTCTGTAGTTTACTTATGAGCCTAATATTACTTTTTGTTGTGCTTATGAAGAAATACACATAATAAAGGTGCTGAAGTAAAGATGTTGCTTCTATTCTTTAATCTGTTTTTTGTAGTAATGGCAACTGATGTTTTGCTCTTTGTTAGAGTTTGGTTTGAGTGTGTTTTTTGAAAGGATGTTTTGGTATTAGCTGTGTGTTAGCCTAAAGATCAAACATTACCGTTTTGGTAGTCTTTTGAGTAGGAGCAAGCAAACCATGAAACTTTTATCTGGCTGAGTTCTGCACGTGGCTGACTCCTGTGAACAGCTGACTGAGATTATTTGGGTACTTTATAGCACAGCTTGTGTGCGTGACTGAGCTGGGGAGGCACAGAGACATCGCCAGGTCTTAAGTGCATGCACAGCAGATTAAAGTGACCCAAAGTAGGAGAAGAGTTTTAGAGGGATCTCTCCTCCTGCCTGTTGCAATAGAGGATGCTGTTTTCTTACATACCGTGGAATTTTCAGAAGATGGGGAGTTATCAGAGTTGAATAGTTGGACAATGGTTAGATTTAATTGTTAGAATAACAAATATCTTATTGGAAAGACCATGAGATCCACAGCGATTTAACACATAAAGATAACCTAATCTGAACTGTGGAGAATGCTAAGAAGGAATCACAAATCTGGTATAAATGATATTTGAATTTATAGCAGTTACTAGCAAAATCTGCTCTAGTTGTTTGTGACTTTTCAATGTTTTTATAGAGAGGTTTAAAAAAATTACAAGTTCCCACTGCTGTTATAATTTAAAATACTGAACAACTGAAGATAAAAGGAATCATACTGTATCTCTGAGCACTCAACGTCTTTTTTTTTAATAAGATGGCTTTTCTCTTTCTCATATTTGAGAGAAGAGAGGGTGATGAAGATCAATATTAATAAAATCTAGTCCAATGTGTTCTTACAGAAAAGCCTGTCTGACTTAGATTCTAGACCCATATGTAATGTCAGACCCTAAGAATTAACTCTGGCTTTTATACAGAATAGGACTAAAAATTTGCTGCTTTCAGCTTTGAAACTGGAAGCATTGCAGGGGTGTAGACAAAATGGAGGAAGTTAATAGAACTGATCTTAGATCCTTTTATGCATGAGTGGCTGCAGACTGAGAAGTGCCTTGTTCTCTCTTACACGAGTAAATGTCTGGGATATTTGCAGACAAGTCTTGTATTTGTGAGTTCACTGCAGCAGAGAGGAAAACAGATTTACTCAAGATATTTGAAGCCCGTTATGTCCTGAATATAACACCTCCATGTAAGAAAAAAAATCTTAAAACATAAATGGAGACTTGCTTACATAATTAATGAGTGGTAGCACAGCTACTTTTGAAAACAGGATAGGGTGTGCAAAGGATGGGAGAATATTCATATAAGATTCAAAAGGAATATGTGTAGAAGCACTCAAGTGAGACAAATTAGAAGCAGGTTTGGAAGATGCAGACTATGGGAGTCAGATAAAGAGAAGAAAAAAATTCCCTGACACTAGTTTTATAGTAACAAGGTCATGACTCTTAGCTGCCCAAAACCCTGATGCACACCACCCCCCTACCAAACCCTCAAACAAAACAAACAACAAAACTAAAACCTCAATCAGAAAACATCAACAAAAATACAAAAACAGAGCTGCATAAGAGTCAGCTACACACACAATCAAGTGCTAAGACTGCTGCACTAGTGACATTAGCATTGATGACATGCATGTAAATTCTGAAATGTGTCTGATTTTAAGTTGACATCACTCGTAGGCTTTGTCTCCCTATCTTTAGACAGGTTGCAAAAGGATATCTGGAAGACATCTAACCTGTCTTACTGTGTGATTAATAAAGAGAAATGGCCAAATCCCAAGATGGTTAACTCTAGCACTGCAGGATGATTCTAATTGGAATGAATTGAGATTAAAATGTTTATTTCCTTTTATACACTATAAAAGAGTCTAAACAACTCAATTAAGCTGAGGTGGCTAATAATTAAGTATCTGAAACTTGGTGAAATGAATCTTACTTCAGGTTGTGAGAATATAGAATTTGTGAGGAAAAATATAAAAAATCAAACAACATCCTCCATACCAAGGGAAAATAGGAGTGTAAGAAAGGCATCCATTGTTGTAATTTGGAAATACTATATGAAATGTATCTAGAAGGAAAAAAAAGCGCATATAAATTTCTGTGTAATAAATATAGCACCAAATCCCACAGCAGAAATGAAAATTTAAAATCATTACGCTTCTGAAAACCTGAGTGAACACAAAATTCATAAAAGGAAATTTCACCTCTTAAAACTTAAAAAGATTTCCTAGCATGTTGGAAGGCAGAGAAAACTTTGCAGGTCATTGCAAAACTGATCTACCTGTGGTTTGCCAGTAGGATTTATTTTCCTGCAGAAAAAGAACTTCTCCATACAGTACATTTAGCATGATTACAAAACTGGAGATACCTATGGCATGAGTGAGCTAAATTATTCCATTAGAAAGGATGAACACTTGCAGCCTGGCTGTGCATAGATCCCTAAAGCCTTAGGAACCTTAGGAAGTTTCTGGTGCCAGCTGACTCGGATGAGGTCACTTTGAAGCCTTCACGTGAAACAGAGTCGTACAAAATGCTTGAACCCTGGTGCTGGCAGATGGAACGAATTTAGAGGCACAGGGAAGTTAACAGGGATTTCTGCACTCTCTGTAGAAGATTGTTTTATGAGAATGTCCTTGGCATCACCATCTGCCTGAGAAATGTTCCAGAAAACAGATGTGTGGAGAATGAGGACCAGCAGTGGTTACACACCTTGCAAATGACAATTTAATACCAATGGCGCCACAAATATAATTATTAGCAAGAGATAGGGAGAATAATCCTTAAAGATTAAACCCAGTGAAGTATACAGAAAAATTGGTTTTGATCAAATGAATTACATCAATTGTATCACAGAGGAGGAGAGAGAAGGTCTGTTTCAAATCAAGTGAAAGCTATAAAGCTTTTAAAAACCTTTCATCAATGGTTGCAATGGTTGGAGCATTTCTACACTGTAACAGGAGAACCTGGAGCCCAGGAGGGTGGTGGAAGGAGTGGGTAACAAGAGTAACATGAAGAAGACTCTTCAAATGCACATCTTTCTGCTCAAACTACAATACTGCAGTGAAAACAAGGCAGTAAAAATGGCTGGTAGAACTCTGTAAGCAACAGCTGGAGTAATATTCTTGCTATGAGCTCTGGTGATATAGATTGAGAGCTAAAGCCAATGCATCAAAATTATATTCAAATGGAAAAATAAATATTTGGCTTTTTTTTCAGGAAATCAGAATAAGATATTTCATAATTGCATTAGATATAGTAGCACAATAACAGCTGAACTAGTTCACAGATCTGTGGAAACTGTTTTTGACAAATCACCAGCTTCTGCATTGCCAAGAGTCAAAGAATGCCCTCATAGTTAGAAAGATACAACTAGAAAGGGAAATATGATCCTTTACGACAAAATCCTGTGAAGAATTTCTTTTCTTGCACAGTTTTGTAAAAGGATGAGCTATGAATGTGGAGAAAAGCATGTAGGAGCAATGTCTTTTATTCTGATACTTGCTTGTTTTTGTAAAGACGCTAACAAAAACAGGAAAAAAAAGTGACAATTCACTGTATCTTTCAGAAAAAAAATTCTGTATAAAAATAACAGAATATCTCTTCCCTTATCAGAAGACTGTAAGTCTAAAGAGTGATAAGGAGACTGGTGTCATGCCAGAAGGGAAGAAAACAGTAGCTCCAAGGAAATGAAAATTCTGAAAAAGCTTTTTGAGGACTGATTGGGGCAGTAGCGAAGGATAGACTAGAGTGCTGTTCTCTTGGCCCAATATGAGTGTACAAACAGACCTGTGATCAGGGATGTGTCTAGAACGTATAAGCAGGATACCAAAGTGATCTGCTCTGCGTGAAGCCCTTGACCAAGCTGATAGCAGCAGGATAACCTGCAATAGGCATAGAAATATATCATTACTTATTTGTTTGTATGACTGTGAAAAACCATGCTTATTCCAGATATGAAAGTAGATTCAAAAGCTGTGTGATGAGGTCAGGAAGTGGTTTAGAACTTTTGCAGAAGTGTATTTTACTGCAGTAGCATATTGTACTTCCATCCAGTTTGATAATGAGTAAGAGGTGTTGGGACTGGCTTAAAACAAGTTTTCTTGAAGTCAGCCTAAATTGAGCCACTGAGAGCAGGACAGTCTCTGTAAAGTCTTGTTTATAGAAAGCTTGTTTAGTTTAATATATCCTCTGAAAATCTCTGCTCCTGGGGAGCAGATTGATCCAAAGATTTTCTTCAGATTCTCCAGAAGCTTTTTCCAGTGTGTAATCCATAATATATGCACAATTTGCTAGCTGGGTGAAGTTGGAAGTCTCTAACAGGTTTGTGAAGAAAGCACATGAAGGAATTGGAGGGGTCTCAGTGTTGAAGAACTGAAGACACATTGCCCAGGAATAGGTTCTGCTGTAATCCAAAGAAAGCAGCCTTCTGGCACACCAGATCTTTGTTGTTGTAAGGATATTTTAAAACAGAGAAAGACTACATAGAAAACTCTCACAATATAGTGTTCCCTAAAAGGTACGTGAATTCTAGTGCAAAGAACAATTGAAGATAGTGAATTATGGTACATATCCAAGAAAAAAAATTACTGAACATAGAAAGAAATATGAAGTATTTATCCTAATAATCAATATTTGATACTTACTTCAAAGTTGAGCTTAAAATTCTGAATGGGTAAACCTGAATACTTTGCTTATGAACAGTGGTGAACTAAAGTAACACAACAGAGGATACATGTTAAGAGATCAAACTGCCTTTTGATCAGCAGAAAAGCTTATCAAACATAAAACAGAAATAGGAAAAGCAAACACTAGATTTCCAGCTGGGATGGCTCATTTCACTGCTCCTTTCACTGTACTAGCCTGGAGCAGGATAAAACTGTCTTAGCACAAAAGGCTTTCCTGCGAGCTGTGAATGTTGTGGAACTGTGCTGAGAACAGTGAGCTGTGCTGGAGAAAGTCTGGACATGTGGGGCAGGCACTGTGTGACAGATTTTTACAAATTCAATGAGTGGTTTCTGTGGTGGTATCATTCCCGTCTATTTATTACCACAATACGTGATGCAATGTACTGGTGCTGGCACTGACACAAACAGACAATGACAGAGGCTTTCTCATTCTGTATCTTATTACAGATGGAGAGGTCAGCTATTGGGGTTTCAGTCATGAACTACTCATAATACATAAGCTGGCAATCCTGTGCTTGAGCAGGTGTATCTATTCTATGGATGTGACTTGGTTAAGAAACACATGCATTGAGATCACTGCTTTTCTTTTCCTTTCCAGTCTCTGAAAATCCCAGCTCTCAACTCTTAATCCAGATCCGATTTCAAAACTGTTTGCCACTCAGATTTCACTATAATGGCTGATTTCCAAATACCTCCACATTTTAATTGATTTAGACCTTCATTTGTATTCAGAAGCCTGACTCTGTGTGACCTTATGCTCAGTTTATTCCTTTTTTTTACAGCTATTTTTTTTCCTCACATAAAACTATAGCCAAGTTGTTGCCTGACGGCAGCTGCTGACATCTGACAACTATCCCATTGCTCTGTTTTCCCCCTGTGAGAGAGCATAAGAAGGAATTTGGTCACTTGCATGTAGAGGGGACCCGTTTTCAGCAGTGAACTCCCTTCCGCACCTTCCGCACTTTCTTATCTGGAGCTTCAGCTTTCAAGATTTATGTTAGCAGCCGTGCTTGCTTACTTTGGTTTCCCAAAAGGCCTGTGACTAGGACCTGTCAGATATCAAATAAGCCTGTGAGAGGAGCACGGAGAGCCTGGTCCTATAAATAACTGATCTTCTGCAGTGGCGTGGCTGGAGCTAACTCAGTTGCAACCAGAGCACTCCAGGCCAGTGAGCAGAAGATAAAGCAAAGAACAGAACTCTTGTCTGGACATGTGTTTGTCTAAGTGGAAGAACTCTGAGCAGTAACAGGAATGACATGCTTCCAGCTTTCCATATGGGCCAAGTCAGTGGATGAGACTTGGTGTGTGTGAACTGCAAAAGTCCTGTGAGGTGTTTGGAAGTAAAAATCTGAATACAGTACGCATTACTTTGATTTGCCCTTCAGTTTTGTGTGGTCTAAGGACTGAGCTGTTCATGTTGAACTGTAATAAGGTCTTGTCCAATGTTTCACCATTGAGACTCCCAAGGCAAGGCATTCCTTGGCATGTCAGCTACTGACTGAGGTCATGTAGTCCTCCAAGCCCCTGTCAAAAATTAGGTGTGCAATGCTGCTATAGACACCTGACTTAGCAAGGCTTTGCAGTATGCTGGTAGATTTCTATCTTGTTAATTAATAATTTAATTTGAAGGTCATTTACTATGTATTAGGAAAATGATAACCTCTAATAATTTTTTTTAATCAAAATCCACGATGGCACCTTAAACCCCCCCAAACCAAAATCCCCAAAACACACAGACCCTCCCCCACCTCCACCAAAGTAGAAATCTCTTCCTCCAAAAAACCTGCAAAAAGTGTGGAAACTTAAAACATATTGCTAAGTTCACTGGGTGTCACAGCAGTCCTATTTTTGAGTACTTAATGAATTTTATGTAACATTGCAGTATGGAAATTGAGGTACGCCCTTAGAGCTTCCAGAGCTGTCTGCTGTCATAGGAAATGAGCTGCCTGGAATGTTCAAGTCAAATTATTAAAAAAAAAACCAAAACCAAAAACAACCCCCAAAAAACAAAACCCAAATGCACAAATGAATGTTTTGGTTTTGTCAAATTTCGAAATTTTATTGTCTTTCTCTGGACATTATTTAAATTTCTAAGAAATTATGTTAAAGTAGGCTACATTTATCTTTACTCAGTGAAATTTGGGGACTAATATATTGTATCAAATAGTCTTAATATTGTAAATTGTCAAAAGTTATGCTATCTTTATTAGCAAATCATAACTTGTTTAAAATTATGTAATATAAATTATAAAAATAAACTCTTATTTTCTGATATTTGGTACTAGTAACCTTTTCCAACCTCTGAAATAGCCCTTGTAGATGGACCATTTTAGGCTGTGTTTGGAACTTTTTTCTTGTGGCTTTCAAGGAAGAAGAGAACTGTAACACAGACAGTAATATCTACTTAACCTACATATAAGGCTGCTCAGAATGTTTTTATAGAAAAGAGATCTTGTCAGAACAATCAAATTTTATCCTGAGATGAAATTACAAGTCTGATAAAAATGATGTACATTTAATAAGCTTTGTTAAGGCATGTGGAATGGCATTATGATGAAATAATCTCTCTGCAGTATCAATAAGACACACACTAAATTAGTTAAGAATTGGCTGACTAATAGACCTAAAATTGTAATTGCCAGTGGAGAACTGCCATGAAATGGTGAGGGTTTTAGTGCAGGTTTGAGAGGGGTCAACAGAAAATTTGATATTCAATAACTTCACCACTACGAGCTTGCTGATGATAGCACATGCGAATAATGCAGACTAAATTGTGATAAGGACAGAGCAGTCATGTGGACACACATTGGTTGCCTGGTAAACTGTTCATTCAAATGTTTCCCATAAGTTCATTCCTGAAAACAAATAAGCAAGGAGAGCTAAAATTTCCTGCAGTGCTTGTAGGTTGTAGCACCAAGACTTCTCATGAGCTCTAAAGAAAGGACATGTGGAAACAGTAAGTAGAGAATGAAACTAATGTTTTAATTTTGGGATATAAGAAAGAGCCCTCTCATTCTTCTCCCAAAATAGTAAAAATAAACAAAAAAGTGAAATAATGACTTATGAACTCTTCAAGTACTTTTTCATGAAGAAAACCCAATCGTGATGCTGAAACATTTATTAAAAAAAAAATAATTCAGACAATGTACTAAATCTTTGTTAAAGCACACAAGATGTTTTAACAGTGACTATCCAGTAGAAAATACTCCTAAGTGAAGTAATGAACTCTTCATTGCTGACATTTTCTGATCAGGAATGAATACCTTTCTCACACCTGGAATCCTTTAGCCTGAAATCAATACAGGGTGAGACTTAAATGTCTCTGATGTTCAGGAGTTCAGACTTAAAAATATAGAAGGCCCTGTGCAGCCTGAAATTTAGGCTAATTTTAATTAGTTAACACATTTAGAGGGCATTTGGCATTAGAAAAATCATAGAAGTACTCGTTCAAGTCAGTTGGTTTAGTATCCGAGGTAATATTTCATCTTGTGTGCCTGGTTGTGTCAGGTTATATCTGTGTGACTACACTTGCTAAACCCTGTATTTCTGTTTATTTAGCTCTGCTTCATTTAACTTGCTAATATTCTGTGGGAGCACATCATCTAAGCTCCTCTTTGCTCTTCACTAGTGGAATAAGTGCTTCCTTGTCTTTGTATGTGAGCTGGTAGTTCTTCAATGCATTTTACAATATTGTACTGGCTTTGTACCCAGTTATAATCACTAGCTTGAAGTTTATCAACGAAACAACTCATTTAGCATATTGAGTTATTTTTTGTTTGTTTTTAAACTTCTATCTCTAAAGTATAAGAATGAAATTACAGTAATGGACTCTTCTCTCTTAGTCTGGGCGAAAAAATCTCCAAATCACAATCCTGGAAACTGACACCAGTTCAAAGATTTCTCTGCCTCTGCAGAACTGTTGTTAGGATGCCATAGCAAGGTGCATAGGGAGAACATTATCCCAGCCTGAACACGATTAGTGATGAACAGCTTTCAGAGTCTCGGATGTTTATTTTACTGTGGGTACTGCAAACAATAGGTGTCCCAGGCAATAGATACTTTCAATACTATCATGGAAGCTGCTTAAAGCTGAGTTAGACTCAGTCTTCAGGAGCATCACAATAATGAATGTTTTACAGGTGAAGAACAGTAAAATTACGAGGTTGTGGCAGTATTTACGGCAACTAGTTCTGTGTGTGGCTCTGTATCATCCAAGAAAGCTGGGACCACCCTTTCTCTGTGCTGTGTCTTTTTTTTCTCCTGTGGTATTCATTTCTCATTCTGGTGTTTTGCACTTCCTCTGCTTCTCCTGGAAAAGGACTGCTTTTCCCCCTTTTCTGCTTGGCAGCTGGTGCTACTTCCTCTGCTCCCCAACGAGTTGGGCAAACTTGTGTATGTGATCAGCTGGGGATGTCTTGACCTAGGAAAACAGCAGTGAACGAGGGGGCGGTGTTGGGGAAGGGTGTTCCCAGTGCACTGTGACAGTGCCTGTGACTATTTCTCTCCCAGGGACAAATGCTCATATTCTGGGGAGTTAGTGAGCTGCAAGAGAGATAGTAGGCATGGACTCCAGAAACCTGATTAATTTTTTGTCCAGAAGACTTAATAGCAGTGGCAGCAGCTGGTATCTATTGTGTGATGATTTGTGGGTATCAGTTTAATGAAAGATATAAATGAAGTTGCTTCTCCTTAGTTATGCTTCAGCAGTCCACAGAAATTCCCTGAAGGATTGATTTCCTTTCATTCATTTGGATCATTGGCATTGCCTTGATCTAGATGAGAGATTGGCACCTTTACTAAAAACATATATTTTTTCCAGAGCAGCTCTCTCTATTTTAGCATAAATATCTCTAGACTGCAGACAAAAGCTCTCTGTCTCCCCCTTTCCAAAATATTATTTTACATGTCTTCTGCACACGATAGTGGGTGTTGTTCTGGATTTTGTCATAGTAGTTCTTGACTATTCCACCCCTAGGAAAGCCATGTTGGATCAGAGTGAGGGACTTGAACTGAATTTCTGCGAAACACTAAATTAACATTTATAATAGAAATATCTAGAAAAAGATTTCTCAGTTGGAAATGTTTCTGGGTTTAGATGCCTGACACTCCTATGAAAAGTCAGAATTTTTCCAAGGCCATTTTAATTTAGTTGAAATCTGATTTCTGTTGAAAAACATTTGACCATCACATTTAAGGCTCAGCTATATGGAAAAATACAGCTTTGTCTGACCTAGGATAGTGGTCAAGGACAGAGGTTTGTAAGTATTTTGGGTTATGAATGTCTGACCTTAGTAGTAAGCAAAGTCTTTGAACACCTTTTGAAGAAAAAGGATAATTCAAGGACATGGAATTGCATGGAAAATTGGATAACACAACATGTTTTTAACAAACGCTGATTATGGCAGACTAGCCAATATCTATCTTTGATAAGAAAACTGTTTTGTTAGACAAGGTTGAAATAGCAAATCAAATGCATACATGTAGGTTTAAGTAATGCACATAAGGTATGTTGCCTCATAGGACATTATTGTTCAAGAGAGACAAAAGGGAATAGTATGTATTAGAAGATAGGTAAGAAATTAATTTCCTGTTTAGCCAGACTGGGTCATCTTAGAAAGGGCATTTAGCAATGGAGACACACTGCATGGAGTATGCCTCAGGCCCCAGTCTTGGGAAGAGATAGCTTTGAATCTGGTGGTATCTAGTGGTCCTTTGCTGTGTTTGTGAATATCAGGTACTATAAAAATAAGTTATAGCCTCTGTATAATTTCCCCCTTGATTTTTTGTTTCTAGTTGTTTCTCTCATAGTACCAGGCTGATTGTCACTTACAGTAAAGTGCTCTGACAATGTGAGAAAGGTGCCTCAGAAGTGCACATTTCCTTTCCTGTCACTCTGGGACACTGAGGTATTGTCCTGTGAACATTCTCAGGTCAGCAAACTGAAAGCAGCCTGTGACACATGAAGTGGAAGAAATTTAAGATGCAGAAAGGTTTAGTACAAGAGCCCTCTTTTGACCTCATGGTTTTGACAAAAAAAAAACCAACAACCCTCTTAAAACAGAAGACTTTTTATCTTGAGAGAAAAGATGACAGCAGTTTACCTTCTATGGCTTCAGTAACATTGTCCGAATGGGTAAATCAAGCTCCTGTGTTTAAGGGTGTGATGGAACTTTGAACAGACCTAGCATCATTTTGAGCTTGTGTCTAAGGTAGTTTCTTACTTGTCTGCCTTTTAGTTCCATCACTGAGGAAACTGAGGGAACTCATTCAGTCTTTGGCCATATCTTGCTGAGCTACAGGAACTTCTGTCCCTAGCATCAGCAATGAACAAGAAAAGACTTTGCAGTTTCCTTGAGGAATTGAGACTGGTAGATAACTCCCAAGAATGATTTATGCCTCTGCAATATGAAATCATACTGGTTTACTCTGGATTGCATGGTCTTTACTTGCAGAGTTTGGCTTTCAGTTAAGGCAGTAGGTCCCTTGGTGTGCTTATGTGGGATAGTGTTATGGGATGGTCTAACAAAGGGCAGAAAACTGGAGTTCACAATATCAGAACTAATATTATTTTGTTTGTCTTATTAGTGTAGTGCTACCTAAAAACACCCCACTCAGACTAGACAGTATTTTTAATTTAAATAGTATGTGTTATGAAACGCTTCATGGTTAAATGAAATATTATTTCAAGAAAATTAGATACATACACAGTGGTGAAACATGAACTCTGTAGCTTTAATTATTACAAGTGCTATTAAGTTTACTTCATGGTACTCCTGTAACAGTGGGAAAATAGCAAGATTATTTGAACTCATCTGTTTTGAGCATTTTTTCAGTAACCAAGGGATTATTGTTTTAGTAGATAGTTCGCTTTCCTCCCTCCTCCAGTTCTGGACCTGCCCTAATCATCTTTGTCTTTCACATGCCAAGATAAACTATGTGCGTTTTTGCTTACACTGTAAAAAATAGTGTGAGCTTGGAGGGGTTGGGAGGTAGTAATAAGGAATGAGGAACAGCATAATTGACTGAAATTTGCATGTGGGTGCCTGTCAAGCAAACAAGATGAAGGGGTTGGGAGAGAAGGCTCATCAACTTAGTTGTATTACACTCACTCCTGGTGTTTGGATGGAGAGTCAGGAGGTGAGCAAAACCTGTGAAGGGGGAAGGTGGATAGAAAGAGAAGCATGTGCAGTGATTGCTGAAACATGATCAAAATAGATTTGAGGGGAAAATAAAAAAGGCTTTTGTAGAAAAGCATTATTTTGTAACACAGTGCATGCTGAATGACAGTAACAGATATTTTGCAACTTTTAAAGATGAAACGCTACAGCTTTAAAAGAAGAGCAAAACATTTTGGTATGCTGCTGTTATTGGGTGAGATCCTGCTAAGGGTTGTTTGACTTGTCCCCCAGATTTCAGACTTGGTGATTAGTCATGCTAAATCCCAGTAAGATTCCCGTACATAGTATGTTTTCCCCCCTTTTTTTTGTCTTCCCTTCCTTTTACACTTTCTTGATGGTTTCTCTAGGTTTTCTGATTGACATAATTTTCGTGGATAAACCACACCTCATTATCTATCTCAGGATTCATAATTGTTCTTCTGCCTCTGTTTGTCAGCATCCTAACTCATGTTATCTACTATTAAATTTTCCAGAAAGTGTGTTTTTGTGTTGTCCCTCACATATCCATTAAGTTTTCTTAGGAAAATACTTCAGAAAAACTTAAAGTTCCTTAAAATATTATAATAGTATATAAAAAGTATGCTGTCTGATAGTTTCCTTCCATACCTTTCTCTGTATCTCTGTATGATATTGTGTCTTGCACGTTGCTGTTCTGTAGGGTGAGGGGGAACTTGGTTTGGTTTCTGTGCAGTGCCAAGCACAGCAGAGCCTCCAGATTGTTACTGAATGTTCTGAGAACAAATAGTATAGAAAGAACAATGAAAAGATAAGCAGATGATCTTGCATTTATATTGTGAAGGAGTTTTCAATCACCATGTTTATACACACACTTTCTACCTACCATACATTGCCCCAAAATGTTAAGTATATAAACAGATTTAAAATTCAAATGGTGCTGTCTCATGATTTTACATTGTTTAGTTAAAGATCAAAATTAGAACAATAAAAAGTAAAAAACCAAACCCTAAGAGATTATAAACATTATGTTTTTGTTGGTTTTCGTTTTGTTGGTTTTCAACACCCTTTTATCCAATGCAGGAATGATTTCCTTAAAATGAGTTTTTCTTCAGCTTTTAGGCATTAATGTGCTAATTTTCTTTCTGCTGCTGAATATTATCTGATACTGAAATTGGCTACTACTGAATTATAGATCGTTCCTGTCAATCATAGCTCTTTATCTGGGTCTTATTGGGGCTGAAATTTTAAAGTTCCTTAATACTAGATTGGTGTTGGAGCTTAGGTATTTTCTCATAAGGGCCAAGCCGTGTTCCCTTCCACCTCACCTCTCTGCAGCATCACATCCATGACCAGCTGCAGTGGTTACAATCTCATGCAAAGTCTTGGGGTGAACCTCTGTGCTTTCACCTTGTGAAATGAGAAGGATGGAATGGTAGGAAGGAGGTATTAGCTGAGTTTAGGAACTAGCCAATGTCTTCCACTTTTCTTTTGCACTGCAAAAGCACTGTTGGTGCAGCAGTTGCTGAAATGAAGCTATTGCTGCCCTCTAATACATGAAGGAAGATTCTGACTCACTCTGTGCAGCCTCTTTTCTTAGGTTTCGCATGATACTGCTTGTTTCCCCTCTACCTGCCCAACTCCCAGGAGATGTTAGAGTAACATAATGTTCAGATATCTGTCCTCAAACTAACAACTCATATTAATAATTAATAATTTTGTTTGCTAGCAAGGGTTGTATTTACAAGGGCACTATAACTTTATATTATGAGCAAAATTTAATGAAAACCATACTGGGAAAGAACAAAAGACAGTATTAAAGGGTTTTTATAAAGTCATAGTATGAAATATGTAGAAAAGAAACTAAACCAAAATGCAATTTGGAAGTAAGGAAAAAGAACTCAACGTACTAAACCCACCATTTTCCTTATAACATGTATGATGGAGCTATCTAAAGACTGTATTAATTTTAATAATTATAAATTTAATAATTTAAAATTTAACCTGCATAATTTTAATTTCTGTCCAAGTAAGCATTGATTTCTGCTTCTTCAGAAAACTCGTAAAACAAAGATAAAAGATCCTTTTTGCAACCTGTTTCATGCACCTTCTCTTTTATATTTGATATAAATATGTTGTGTCATATACTTTGTGGGAAATTAGATTTAAAATGATGAAATGTAGTGTGAGCCAAAGCACTCACATGACTTCTAGCACAGCAGTTTAAGTGTTTAGGAAGTCTCAGAAAAATCCCTTAGAAAGGCCAAATTAAAAAATGTTTCCCCCAGTTGCCAGTTTACCTCAGACAGATTTTTCAGATTCCTTTCCCTGTTGACGTTTTTGAGTAAATGTTCTCAGGTTTTGATTTTAAGGACTTAATGCAACAATTCATATAAAACAGTTTGCAGAATAGGTATAAGTTGTTCAGTTTGTTTCAGAAAGAGACTTTTGGAGTCCCGTTCACATTGGAGTTTAGGTGAAGACAGAGCATGCTGGTGGATATTTGAGTGCACTGAATCCCATTAGCCTGCTCACAAGTGTGTACAGAGGAATCTCTTCACACCAGGAGCCAGTGCAGAACAGATGTTACCTCTGAAAAATAGATTTGTTCACAAAGTTTATTTATTCTGTTTGTTTTGGCATCTCTCCAATGAACTGCACAAATGCCCAGACTTTTTGCTGTTTTTTATGAGGTAGTTTGTTAGCTTTGGGCACATTTATATTCAGGACCCTACCACTGAAACTTAAATCAGGTAATTCAATCATGAATTAAGTATGCTGAGCGTCTAGTGCACTAAAGGTGTTCACTCAAGGTTTTGCCCTCCACTTTAAGTCAGTTTTGAAATACCACCATGGAGCAGCGTGACTTTGAATAAAGGTTTGAATGTAAGTTCTCCAGCCTGTTTAATGGAGTAACGCTGAGAACAGGGGAATAGAGATTTTTCACAGGTAACACAAGCAGACCAGGAGTCACATAAACCAAACTGACAGATGAAAATAGAAAACTCTTGCAATATAGTCCTGCAAAGATGAGTTCCTTCCCTTTTCTCTTATCCTGTCTAGACAATGTGATTGGGCAGGACTTTGTTCTGAAACAGGAATACCCTGTACCACTGCCTGGGCTGGAAACATGTCTTTTGAGAACAGAAAAGGAAGTAACTAGTTTTTTTTACAGGAGTGAACCAAGTGCAGTGGTAGTTACATAATAATTTAAAAAATGTCAATGAACAGTTATGTTTAGTTATGATATTGTTTTGTCATAGTAGGTTAAGGTATGCAGTTCTATAGTCCTTGTTCATTATCCATTTTCTCACTGAGACCCTGACTACCCATTTGTGTAGGGTCACCTAGCATGCACAGGAGTTGCAGAACCACATCTACTGAGGTACTGCACAGTCCTTGTGAAATATGTTCCTGAAACTGATGCTTTAGGGCTATTTGGGTGTTGTAACACTCCCCACTGCACCACCTAACTCCAGGATCTCATGCCTTTGTACGCTGAGTTGGCTACAATGAAAGTGTGTCCTTGAATCCAATGCTTTTGTTCCTTTGGGTTTATTATATGAATCATGCTATAGCTTTAGGAAACAAGATTAGATCCCTAAATATATCAGAGGCATAATATAGGCATATTATTTTAGCTTAGCACTGCAACCATTTGAGAAAATTATTTACACAGAGAAACACCGTAGCATAAGAAATATCTCATGCGAGGCACGTATGCAAATCAAGTCAGTATATACTAAAAGGCAACGAGTAATTGATACCCTTGGGTGACAGACTGAAGAGAAAATAGAGAAGTGAGAAATCGCATAATAAATCTAAATATTATTAGAATTAGGAAATCTGCTTCAGATATCTGCCTGCAAAGTGAAAGAATATTTTATGGAATTTCATTTACACTAGTTAGCCAAGAAGACTATTTACTATGAAAAAATACCAGATACTCTTTAACTTTGTGTTAGTCCTTTCAAATGCAGCACAGTCTAGTGCTGAGATGCACTGATTTCTGCAGGCTTAGATGGTTATCCAGAAGATTATTGTCAAGTCACGCTAAGGATTTCCTGTATGGAAAAAGCCAGGTGTGTGGGGCATAGTATTTTCTAATAAAGTGGGCCTTTTTCCAAAGTGTCAACTGCTTTTTACTATCCAGATAGACATATCCTCTGTGTGTTTGAAGCTGGACACTAAGAAAAGAGCTGTTGGAGCCGGTAAGAAAGGTGTTCGTAGCAAATAAATACAGAAAAAACACATAAAGTAAGTATTTTGGGGAAAAAAGCAGTCTAATGATTAGATTTTGTTGATATAAGGCAATTGTGCTATAGGACTATTTTTGTGTTGTCCTAACATCATTTTAAAACATTAGGCAAAATAATCACGCCTTACTTAGTATCTCATTAAAGAGTTGGAGTAGTGCTCTGCCAACTAATGAAAAAAATGAGATGCACCTGTTCTTTCTTTATAAGTCTTCTTGGATCATTTCTTTACCAACCAATGGTCTGCCTACTCTTTCAGAACTGTGCTTCCCAGTAGTCAGGGCTGTGGAAAGATGATCATCTTAAGTGGATCAAGAAAGATTTTTGCTGAGAAAAGCAGGAAAGGAGAGACAGCTGGTGGCATGGTGACTATCAGTGGGAACACACAGAGAAGGGGGAAGACCATATAACGGGCTAATTTCCTTCTCTGGTTCTTCTGTTACATGTAGGTTAATCTAATATTCCTCATTTCCTTGCTGAATTGAGGTAAGGCAATTTTTGTATTGTCAGGTCACCGTTTTGGCATTTTGGTTGGTCACAGAAAAAATGTCCTGTAATCTCCAGTGAACTTCCTTCTGACTAGTCTTTTACTTTTTTATGGATTCTGTTCCAGGCATTTTTCTCTTTCCCTGTGACTCACTTTTTAATGCACAGGTAATAACTNTAGATGCTTGTAGTCGCTTTTTCCCCCTGCCTTTTCTTTTTTTTTTTTTTTTTTTTTTTTTTTTGACATTCAAAATTATATTGAAAACTTCTCCATTTGACATACTACACTGTAACTCGGCTTCACTACTATGCTTTACTTTTTTCACTTTTCTTTGTATCTAAACCTGCAAATACTTTAGAAATAAGTATTCCATTTGACCTTTGTGATTATTAAGCCTGAAGTCTAATTTTGGTGGTTTTGCTTTGCGATTTTCTACGTCAACTGAACATGATGATCGAATTAGATGTGTGGGTTACACTGCAAATTTCTTTTATTGTTTTGAATACATGTGGTTTTGTGTATTAGATATATTTTTTCTAGCTTTTAGAAACACAAGAACTGATGTCATTGGTTGATATCTGTTCAAAGAACATCAGGAAACACTCGAGTTTCTGCTCTTGCATCTAAATACATGTTTTAGTTGTAATCTGAAACATGTTTGCTAATCTCCTGCTTTGCTGAAAGCACATTCTTCATTGAGAGAAAATTCCTTAGTGTTGTTTGACAGTAACTACAGTATGAGTAAACATAAAGATATATTTTATTTTTCTTTCTAGCTTAGTAATACCACGCATCAGATGTAATAGTAGGGACTTAATAGCTTGTGCATTAGACAGTGTAAAATTTTTATCATATAATTCGATGGTATTCGAAACACATTGTAGCTCTTCTATGAGGAACCCTCAAATACTTCTGCTCAGTACAAAGATTAATATAGTGGTTTTACATCTTAAAAAAAAGTGCTTAAGGTGGAAAATGATTGCTTCATACCTCGTGTGCAGTGATACTACTTCTGTCCTCTGTTATGAAGTTCATGAGATGTCATTCACACCTATCAAAGTAATAGAAACCAATTCTTCTGTATATGGCAGATACTGCTGCAGGCACAGACACTCCATCATGTCTTCTTGATCTGGTTGCTAAATGTTACTAGATCAACATCGATGATGACAGCATCACAGAATATGCTGAGTTGGAAGGGACCCACAAGGATCATCCAAGTCCAACTCCTGGCCCTGCGCAGGGTATCCCAGGAATACCACCATGTGCCTGAGAGTATTGTCCAAAAGCTTCCTGAACTCAGACAGGCTTGGCACTGTGACCACTTCCCTGGGTAGCCTGTTCCAACATCCAACCGCCCTCTGAAGGAAGAACCTTTTCCTAATATCCAACATAAACCTCCCCTGACACAACTTAAGGCCATTCCCTTAGGTCCTGCCCCTGGTCACCACAGAGAAGAGGTCAGTGCCTGCCCCTCCTCTTCCCCTCCCAAGGAAGTTGTAACTGCAATGAGATCTCCCCTCAGTCTCCTCTTCTCCAGCTGAACATACCAAGTGCCCTCAGCCCTCCTCCTTTGGCTATGTGTGATTTGTTTTAGTTTGGCAGACAGTATTAGCTGCTTCACAGAAATATGAGAAATAAAAGGGCAGATGAGGAAGTCATCACTCTGAAATTCTCTTAATGGTATTTGATGAAATTCAGAGCTCCACCAGAAACTTCAAGATATCTAGCCTATGTATATAGGTCATATATATCACCCTACTGGTAAATACGTAGCTTTTGAGACAAGATTCAAAGATAGTAAAATGGAGAGAATTTCATAAAATGCAGACTAGCAGGAGCAAAATATAAGGCTATGCCAAACTTTTTAGAATTTTTTCGAAGTCTAGGGATGCTAGCTAAGAACAAAGGCTTGGATCTATTCAGTTAATCTATGAAGACTATATGCCATTTTGCTATATGAGTTAAATGATTCTCAAAGAGCAGCATTTTGCATAAGCTTCAATTTGCTCAAAAAGTTCTCAACCAGTAAAGGCAAAATATAGTTAATATTTTTATTTATCTGAACAGTGAGAGAAAGGTGCATTTTATTTCCTTTCTTACCATCTACAGCAATTCAAAGCTTTTCACCAAATCAGATTACTGCAAAGGAAAATAATATCATTTGATAAGAGTTGAAGTGAAAGAAATTCATGGCACCTCAAGCAACCATATGTGCTCATCTGGGTTTTCCAAGACTAGCTAAGGTTGACACTCCAGCTGCAGAAACCAGTGAATCATTCCCTCGGAAAATATATACATAATTTCTTCTCCTTTAAAGGGAAAGAAAAGTGACTCAAAAATGTAGAATAATCCATAAAAAGAAGAAAAGTCTAACATGAATTTATGGTAATGGTAAATGAAATAAGCTTGTCAATTTTTAGGAAGTGATACATTTTTATTTTTGTAAGGTGTTTCTTTGCAGAATATTAGAATGTATTTTGTGTTTACAGTGAACACGAAAATAAGACTTTAGATCTTTTAATGTTGGCAAGTGTGTGCATTTGGAAAGGACAGATGCTATTAGATATTTTTTCCCAGTAGGAAGTACACTGAAGCCATCAGGCTTCCACTTATAAGTAGGTCAAGGAAGACTTCTTCCAAAATGTGTACTTTTTAGCTGCAAACAGGAAACTATTCCTCATTTTCATGTCCAAAAGGACATATTAAACATGACCTTGAGCTTATGTACAGTTTTACTCGACCTTTATTTAGAATCCCTTCTGCTAGAAAATTGCCTTTTGTTGTCACTAAAAATATACTTCACTGTCAACATGAGTCAGTATTCAAAGGGAAGAGCTTTCAATTCAGTACAGAGGTGCAGTGGAATCCTGACTTCGCTCATGTCAGTGGAAATGTTTGCCCCTATTCTGATAGCACTAAGGTTTTCTTCCACCTACTTTATGTCAATTAGTTTCCTTAATTTTTGTTTCCCTCCTGCTTTTTCCCTTTGGATTACGAAAAAAAGCATTCTTGCAAGGGAGCAGCATATGTGTTTGTATATTTAGAAGCATTCAGTTCTGCATTTATGCAGTGGCAGTTACATTTGTGTAACTGTGGCATTTTCATCACTCTCATCTTTATGAAAGAGACGTGTGTTTCTTTCTTTTTTTTTTTTTTGCTTCTCTTCAATTGCGTAACATCTGCACAAAAGCAGAATTCTCAAACATGCTTCTTGTTCTGTTCTTTCTTCTAAATATCAACCTCCTTTTTTGTAGTAAGCACAGTGACCCTGCAAGCAGACAGCACACTGATAGCAAAACAAATGCTCACCAGCCAGTTTTGTGGCTTGTTTCTCTCATGACACCAAATCTGATGAGAAAGTTTTGATAAGAGCAGGAACAATAGCAAAACAGGGGTGTATGAAGTTAGTGTTTTCTTTCCACCATTTCAAAGCATTATAGTTTTTCTCTCCAGACTGTCTACCATAGCACAAACATTTTTCTTATCTTTGGCAAGTACTCTTATATCCACAACTTGTGAAAAGAAAAAAATCTTCATAAAAAGTGTGAATCATCTTTTAAAGAAAAGTTATGTGTGCAATTATTGTTACTGTGTCTGTAGTATGGATGTAGGTCAGATACATTCAACTGAAAAAGGGAACAGTTATGTTTATATCACAGGTGATTTTTAAAGAATAAATATTGTAAGTTGATTTGAGACCTGTGTTGACAGACTTTATTGATACATGCATTACAGGCTTTTGGCTTGAAAATTGGGCCAAAAAAGGGTCAGATCTGTATGTTTTAAGATATTTAAAAGCTCACCTTCAGTGGTGCTGATTGTGGACTGTGCAACTTTTTTCAAGGTGAACAGTGAAACTGTCGAGAACCTGGCAGAGAAATCAAATGTCCTTTAACTTGCAAACCTCTAACTTATGCTTAAATGGATGGTTAAGAAGAGCTGTCCATAAGATTCTTAGATTCAGGGGATTTCTGATTTAACAGTTCTTGACTAATTTGTGTATTTTGTCCTAAAATTGGAGCCATTTTTAAAGGGGGAAAAAAATCAGTTTTGCAATAATTTTGGCTTTTAAGCCCAAGCAGTATTAGCAAATTAAGACACGTAGCAGCAGCATGAAAACAAACTTGCATACTGTTTTGACATGTGCATCTCATGGAAGGATTGCTAATTGGTGAAAATGCCAATCATTGCAGAAAGTGATTCATTCTCAGGAGTGGATGATATCTACTGGTGCCACATGGCATAGAATCAATGCTGTGGGAACTACTCCTGACTGATATTTGAAGCATTTGTGAGAGATTTCAGATTTCAATACAGGACTCCCATAGAAAGAAAAAGCACAGAAAAGGGAGACTTAGTTTTTGAAGGAAACATGGCAATAAAGAAAAAAACCAACTATATATTCATATTTTTGATTTTGTTAAAAATGAAAAAATGTGCCTCTTGCCAACTCCAGGCTCTCCAGTGGTGCTGGAGAATGAATGTGGACAGTTACCATGGGAGTGATGTGGTCTGATCGTTGTAAGTGCTCAGTTGTTTCATGGCAGCTGGAGTAGGTAGGGTTTACTAAAGCCCTGCTCTGGGGAGTAGGGTGGTGCTGCCTCTGGGGTCTTACAGCCCATAGCACAGCTGATGGGGCTTGTGGCTGCATATGGAACTCGTGCTGTGAGTGAGGGTGGAAAAGGGACTGAATGAGCTGTACCTCTATTCTTCCCCAAATGTTCCTCTGTGCCATCAGCAGTGAATGATCTGGGTGTGCATCTTATATAAAAAAAAAAATCATGTAGTCTTTTGCCTATTCTTGCCTCCTAAGACTGGGGACATACCTTGCCTCAACGTCTGAAGAGCTGTCAGCTCTGTGAGCCAGGACATTGTTTTGTTTATGATATGCCAATGTTCATTCTTCTGATTTGTCCCTTATCCTCTAAATCCAATGATGTACTTAGTACTGCTGTCAGAGGTGCAACTGCAGCTTTCCACAGGCTGCTGTTCCTTTAGCTGGCTCTGGATCTGGCAGCGCAACAGCAGGAGCAGCATGGCTTAGCACGGACCAGTTGTTAGGGAATTGACTCAGTTATCAGGGCAGGCATTGCACTGCAAGGAGCAAACAGGCAAGAGTTGTCATAGTCATTAGATCTAGTGAGATACAGAACATGCTCTCACCTGTCGGGAATAAAGAGCAACTGAAGTTTCATTAACATGATGTTATCAAACGCTTGTGAATATCGTAAAATAAGCTTCCATCCACACAAAGTTAGCAATTTGCCGTCTCCAGTGGGTGTTAGTTACAGCCTGTTGGTGCTACAGCTTAAAATCTGCTAAGCAGTGGCCACGCTGGGGGTATATTGAACTGAAGAATGAGAAACCTCAAGAGACTTACACTTGAATTGTGAAGAACATCTTTTAAATGACTCTAAACAAAATATAAGCTATTAAACGTGTTGCAGCAAATGAAGTGATGATTTGCAAATGGAGGACAACACAATCCTTTTGTTGGGGGCAGAAGGGGAAGAGGCAAGGATTTCAGCTACTTCAGAGTTTCACAAATTACCAAGGGACAATTTTGTTAACAGTAAGCAGAACTCATTTTCTGACCATATCAAAACAACCAGAGAATTCTTTGCCCTGGAGATTTCTCCAGGTACTAGAGAAAATACCACAGCAGGCTTTTCTGAATCACAAGTTTGCTGGCTTGTAATTTTCAGGCTGAAGGAGGAGAGCTACATTTAAATACATGATCCCATATTTCCCCCCTTATAGATCAGTCCAAAACACTGCTATTTGTTCTCGTGGGGAAGAGTGGGGTATGAAAATCACCTTTTACAGTAGATGGCTCTGTTTGGAGTTTTATTATATTGTATATGGCTTAAATGATATTTATGAAAAGGGTTGCTTTTAGTTTTTAGATATAACCAATTCATGTCATTTAACATATATGAAGTTTAAAAAGAAAAAAAATTGTACTATGTGTGTAGGTATGACAAAATCTGCTCATAGCTCTTCAAACCAGTCATGGAGGTTTTCATCTTGAAAGTCTGAAAATGCCATGCTAATACTAAGAAAATGGATGAGTCAAAAAACCCCAATAAATTTATGAAAATAATATGTGTTGATTTATGGATATCTTTTAGCATACAGATTTTACATCAACAAAATATTGTTTCTCCTATGCAAATGGTGTTATTAAATTATGGTTGACAAGCAATAATTTAGATCAATGAAAAAAAAACAACCTGCAGGATGATTGAAAGACAGGATCTCATAGATTTCTTTTGCGAAGACTTTGCAGTGGTCTTACCACCTCAATGAAACAACTGGAAGGAGTCACCAAGGAAAATTCTGCCCTCAGTTACAGCAGTGCTAATGCAGAGTAACTGACTCCATCTGTGCTGGGTTTAGCTCTGGGAGCAAGACCCAAGTTATGTCAGGAGTCATATCAGTTCTATTCATTCCAAAGGGCTTGTTTTGCATTTACTTTTTGGTTGGGTTGTTTGTTGGTTTATTGACGCTAATACAAGGTGGCAGTGAATATGCTGTTTTTGCATATAGTTCTTCTATATACTCTTTTTTTATACTATTATTACAACAATTTGTGTATCAGTACTTTAAAAAAAGACAAAATAGGCAGGATAAACATAGGACAAAAAGGTTCCTCTGTGCTCAGATAACATGCCTTTTACAAATGTAATTAATATATAGTCTAAGGGGACTAGCTGAAATTCTCTACAGAATCATTATACCCCCTGACTTTCCAAGATTTTTATCATTTACTTGGAAATTTTTTGCTAGAAGACTTTTCTTTCTGCTCTTTTGCTTCCATTTTCCTGAAATTCATGTGCTCTAGCAGCAGTCATCAAAACTGCAGGTATTAAGACACAGGGTATAGAAACAGGAATCCAATAATCTCCTGACTATGACAGATCGTAGCTCTTGAGAATTAGTCTTGAGCATTGTTTGATAGTTACAGTTTTGCACACAGTAGGTCTAAGAAGTGTTCATTGCTGAGGAGCTTACACCCACCTTTGTAAGCAACTAGAATTCGAATTAATGATAATGAGAATTGTTCATACATCAGAAGGAGAAAAGAATGCAAGAAGAGTCATTTCTCTCCTGAAGCAACCTGTCCCCTTGACTCTGTCAGGAGAAGGAATGCATACCTTAGGAAATCAGTCTTCTCTTGTTAATTCCAGCTGAAATGGCTCAAAAAGGTTTCTTCCAAGTGTTTTGACAGAATGTTCAGCAAAGGATGAGACCTATTCCTCTGGTACTTCAGCTGGAACTAATACAAGAAGGCTTTTAAAAAAGAATATAGTGAGGGGGCTCCAGAGACAAAATGGGATCTTATGCATTAATATTCAAGTTAAAATAAAACTTCTATATCTTAAAAACTAAAAGCAAAACAAAACAAAAAGCAGGAACACCTTGCTGAAAAACAGAAGCCTCTTAATAAATCAAAAATATTTAACAAGGGGAAATAAGAACTCAGTCCTCTTGTCCAGTGCCCAGAAGAAAAAAGGGCTCTCAAAGGCTGGTGCTCACAGCACATCTTATGAGATGAAGTAAGGAAGGGCCCCATACACACCAAACGCAAAGCAAATAAGCATTTTAATTCAATCTGTCAAAATTAATTAGAAACAAGATTAAACCCTTCCCTCCCAATCAGATGAAGCATTATCTTGTTAATGTTAATTCCTGTTTTGTTATTGTGATAAACTGAGTCACAGCTATTTGCTTTGCAGTTGATCAACTGCTCTACAGAATTGGAATTTTCTTTTTATTTACCTCTGAAAGACTGAGTAGAAAATACCTATCTGTAGTGACAGGCACACAACCTTTCCCCCCAGCCGTGCAGAGGGAGGTATTGGGTGGCAAGGACTTGCTGAAGCTCCTGCTGCAGGAACTGCCCTCCCCACTCCAGGGAACAAACAGCACACCTTTCAGGGAAGCGATATGGGAGATGTATCTTATGAGGAGACAGTAGCTCTGGCTTGGCACTGCTCTCCTGTGCAGCATAGCCTTCAGATTGCAATTACCTTGCACACGGAGGCAAAGCAAGCACATAGCTGCTTGCCAGGCAATGCTTAGCTATTTTTGCACATTTGCATTAAGTGGACTTGCCACCGCGTGTGTGAAATCATATACGAAACGTTTTTTTATGCCTTGTGTCAGGTTTGATCTCACTGGTTCTGTAGGGATGTTACTGTAAGACCCTGTGAAGGGGAGGACTGTTGTGAGCTCTCAGAATTACTGTGTACCTAAGCTGAGTGCAGTAAAGTTTGGTCCAGGAGATGTTTGTTTTCATCAGACATGTATAATATCAGGAAAATATTGTGTGTCATTAGTGAAATAGGTAACAGGTTATTGTTCTGTGCTCTACAGATGGTGGATACATAGAGGAAGAATGAAAAAGCAATCCAAGTCATAATGTTCATTTTGCAGTTGTACCATAATAGAAGCATCCATGTATTTATGCTTAAAAAATATGATCTAGCTCTTCTATGTGCAAAAGTAGAACTATCACTATAAATATATAGATGTCTTATTAAATCTGTAGCAAAAAAGCCTGAAGCAAAAACATAGAGAAGTAGGTGTATTTATTACTATGTAAGAAGTTAAAATAAAAATGTAATTTTCAGCTATCTTTCATGTTCTTGGAAATATTGGTGAAGATGCATAGTCCAATAAAATGAGCACAGGTGGGATTTTGCACTGTTAAGAATAAACCACAAGTCACCTGCATTATTAGCCAGTAATCTCCTTAGGTTCTTAATCAGACCCCTGTGCACGCTAAGAAGCAACCTGGGCTGGGAAGAGTTATCCAGGTGGTGGATTACAGTATCACTGTAATTTGGAGAGGGTAGTGGAAATATTTCACTTCTGCCTTATTTCCTAGAGTGACATGGTAAGTCAGTTGTCCTTGTACCACCCCTAACTCATTGAGACAGCAGTGATTTCAACCAAAAAAATTCTTAGCTGCCAGGTGAGTTACAGGACATTTTTTTACATAATAGCCTAGATGTTAAAGCACTGATCTGGGAAGTGAAAGATCAGGATTTTTGCTTCCTCTTAGCCCAAGAGGGCTTGAATCAACTGTTTCTATTTCCTAAAAGAATATCCTAGCAGACAAGATACAGGACAGCCTGTGCTGAGGCCATGCTTTCTCTCTTAAATCCTGCTGCTGAGGTTGCACTGTTGTGTGAGAAAAAAAATGCAGAAAATGACCGCTGAAAAATATTACATTCAGTATTGACTGCATTTATCTGTAGACATATTTATTTTTAATATTATTTTTCTTATATTTTAAAATTTAAGGTATTATTGAATTGAATATTTAATATAATTAAACAGAAAAATGGTATTTTTATAGTCTCTTTAAATTTGTGTAGCAGCTTGTGGAATAATCAGATCCAGAGTGCTTTATCTGCATTTTTATGGGTCAGTAACAAATAGTTTTTCTACATCACACAGAGTGTAAGTCTCCAATTTATCTAGGCAGACCAAGCCCTAGAGACCAATCACAATCTTTATTCACTTCAGTTCTCGCTGATACTTGCCATGATAAAAAATATCAATAGCAGTTTAACTATGTAACAGCGGACTGTACATATGTATTTTTTACATCTGAGTTTTAATTACATGTGAATGAACCTCATATCCAGTCATTGGTGCAGCAAGTGTAATAATCTTTTTGCAGTTGAAACTTTTCGATGCCTGGAGTACATGAAAAGCACTTTATGGGTACTTGTGTTATTGCATATTTCATTATAATGTAATTCTATATTAGATATTCTATTTATTCAGAATCCAAAAATAGTTAATGCTGTGTAGCAATGCAAATTTCAGTGAATAATCCACAAAGATTTTCAAAGCCTTAACCATTTGTGACATGCATCATTCTGTATCTTTAATGAGGACTCAACCTTTGAATAAATCATACTGGTCTTTTTATGAGTAAAAACCATTTCTGTTCTTGCACATTAAAGAAAAGTCTATAATTTCTTAATGATATTGGAAATATTAGGGCTTCTTACTGTTCAAAATTCTTCAAACTGGTTTTAGATGGTCTGTCAACAGTTAAAGTGCAAATCAGGTTTCTATATTCTAGGGCTGTGCTTCCCCTTCCCACCTGAGGGCTGGAGAATGAGAAAGCATCAGCAGTTTCATGGCCATGGCTATGTGTAGGATAGTGCAGTAGCTGAGGAAAAATTCACTTCTCCCATACTTCCTTTGCAAGGAATCCAGTTGAAATCAATGTAGAATGGAGGGAATGTCTCCTTTCTCACTGGTTTGCAGAAACAGCAGAGGTGAGTAGGGATGCTTTGTTTTCCCTGAGTGCCTGATGCTGAAGATGTTGAAGCCAAAGACACGTGTAAGGGTGCAGGTTGTGTGCATTGACAGCTCCCTTGTACTGTTTACTGCTGTAAACCAAGACTAATGGTCTGTGCTGAAGTTACATTGGTGTGTTTAGATCACAGGTAAACACAACAAAATGAAACAAAGAGGGAAACTCCCCCTGAACTTCTTAAGAGATATTGAACACTGGGACTTTCTATTCTTTAAAATAGATAGTACCACGCAGAAGTTTACCTAGTAAATAGCAATTTACTGAATCAGTTCAGAAAATCACCAGGTTGCTTTTGGCAGATTGAATAAGATATGCCCTATAAATTTCTAATGAACCGAGAGCAAACCACTCCAAGTCTATCAGCACTGACTAGGAACTTAAAATTTGAGTGAGATTTTACCATTTGTAGCTCAACTGTGTTCAGTACATAATTACATGGAAGAACAAAATAAACAAATATGTTAAAATTATCTGTATAGATAAGACATCCTTTGCCATAATTTTAAAATAAATATTTAACAGATTAAACTTTTTTCCATTGGCTATAATAGCACAATTTAAAAAAAATGACAAAAATTATGAGATAAAAATACTTACTCCTTCATGTAATTAAGCATGCACTTCAAGAAACTCATAGTATAAGATGAAAGACAGTCTTTGTCTTGGACTTTTGTGTCCTCTGGCAATAGTTAAAGTGAGCTCATAAGATGTGACAATCTGCTGGAATACCTCATGAAAACTTGTAGTCAGCCCATCATATTCATTCTCTGATCCATCCTCTCTACCTTTCCTTAGCATCCCCTTGAGAAGAAGGGCTGAATTAAGAACTGGTACTAAGATTGGTTGATTCACAATCTATTTGAATGGATGATGATGCACGTGTTCTAGTGAATCAGGAGTCTATTTCAATATTGGAAAATAGAAAATGGCTCTTGAGTTTCTGTGCTGCCAAAAATTGCATTATTTTGAATTGCTGATTGCCAGAGTGATCTTAAAATTGGAGGCAAAAAGTTTTTTTTTCCTCTCACATTTGCACATTTGCCTCAGCCTCATTTGTGGTGCTTTGTTAGGGTGCTAAAGTAGTTTAACTGAACTCGGAACTATCATAGCCAACACAAACGAAGGATACCAACAGTTTTCTTTATAGAGCAACCGCCTAAAATGGGAAGGATGTCAATAATACAGAATAAGCTTCCACATAACACCTGCATTGAGAGCCTTATCCACCTCTACTTGAAGGCACTGGAACATTGTGGATGGTCTGGTGCAAGGCTAGGGGTTGGACTCAATGATCCTCGTGGGTCCCTTCCAACTCAGCATATTCTGTGATCTCATTGATTTTTAAGGGATTTGTATCCAGATATTAGCTTTCCGTAAAACAGTTCGATTCAGCAATATTTTCTGATGGAAAATCATTAATGTGCTCTTTGCTCTTCCTGATGGTAACATTAATCATACCACTTTCCTTTAGTCTCACAGCTTTTACCGGAATACCACTGTAATTTAACATTAATAACAGACCCTTACTAGGAAGTATTACCAATTTCTTGTCTAGGTGATGTTATAATTAGCAATATCTTGCTGTGACAATTGCTGCTGTAAAAGAAGTGCCATTTATAGGTGGTATTACATATGCAGCATGTGCTGTGAGCACATTCAAGCGTTCCAATATGCTAAGTGACTGGAAAGGCAACAGTGGAACATATACATGCAGAAGAACATTTTAAACCACTTTAGATGTAATGCAAAATAACTTTTTGCACATACAAATCTGTAGAGGACATAAGAGACTCGAAAGAAGGTTTTAAGCTCTGCTTGATTAAATTTGTGCTATAGGGTTCTAGTACTCTTATATCATATTTAGGTCTCTTGGGTGCTGTTAAGTATTGTCAGCTAACAAACTATAATTTTGTGCTTGAATGGACTAACACAAGCCTAGGCTTCTGCTCCTTTGAACAGTTAGCCTTACAGTATGCTGTAGGAATAAAGTGAGAAGAGGAGGGAAAAAATCAAGTAAAATAAAATACTGTCATGCAGAATGATAATACTTATCAGTAAAATCAGACACTAGGGTGATTTCAGCTATAATTTGTTCAGGCCAATAAACTGAGTCCATTTACTTCACTAGGTTTTAGATCAACTCCTTCAGGTTCTGTATTTTTGTATTTTGATTTGACGGGTACTGTAACCGGCAGCTGTGCAAGTACAAGTAAGCTGCAGAACTGGAAGATGTTGTGTTTTTTTGGTTGTTTGTTTGTTTTATTTCTTTGTTCATTTGGGTAGCAATTTTTCTTGTTGTATCTTCTACCCATGTTGGAAGAATTTGGTTTTAGTCAACAGCTATTAGTATAACACCAATGTATAAAATATGCCTGCAAGAGGAATCCTCTGTGGTTAGTCCTGTCTTGGTAGCATACATGCTGAATGTCCTATGCAAAGTGTAAACCTTGATGCTGTGTAGTTACAGCAGACTGCAACTATATGTTGTGGCTTAAAGACCTATGCATTGGGACAACTAGAGTCTGTGAAAAGTGTCTGTATTCAGCTGAGGTTCTTATCATCAGCAATAAGGTATATTATGCCAAATGAGGCAGGATGTTAAATAGAAAAGCTGATAATTCTACTTTAGATGCCATGCAAAACTCTTATAAAAATCAATGACCATTTGATGCAAACCCCAGAATACCAGGCCTAGAACACCTCTGATAGATGACAAGGATTTGATAACAGCTTACAGAAAAGCACTTCCCCACTCCTCAGACTGCAAAAATAATGATGTGCTCTCCTTCTTCCCTTGTCACATGCCTGCATTGTTTAACTGTTACTTTGAATATTGATTTTTTTGGGTTTTTTTTTTTTGAAATGTCATGAAGTTTCTCCCATGTGACTTTATTATTTCTTTTTTTAAAGGCAAAAGCACTGCATCCTACTGTGAAGGCTTTAAAGAAATGTGATGTAATGGCTTTGTTATCAGTGAAGTAAAACCTTTGTAAAAAAAGTCCTATTCCAGAATGACTTAGCTTTTGTATTAATGTAACTGTAAGAACTAAAATTAGACACAAAAAAAGAACCTGATCTTTCAATTTTTTCCCTTGCCAATTTCTTTCCTTCCTAATATCATGTTTTCCTTGTTTTTTTTTCTTTTGATTTTAAACATGTAAACAGATCTTTCTGCAATGTAATGAATCTTAGTGTCCAGATCAAAGATCTAAACAGTAAAGTCTTTATTTCCTTTTGATTATATTTTGTGGAAACAAAATTCTTGAAGCTCCCTTCTTTCAGGATCATGATGGGGACAGGGTGGGTTTAAAGATTTATATTTTGTGATAAACATATCAAGAAATGATCACGAATAATCTTTATGTGCATCTCCATGAGATGTAAGGGTGAAAAGGATCACATGTCAAATATTGTAAAAGAATGAAAGATTTTTCATTTAACACTTTGGTTTTAACTTTGCATTTAAACTTGTTAATTAAGTCATGTTCAGTAATAATGCATTGAAAAAAACCTAAACCTTGACATGAATGCCATTTTTATAATATTGACATGAGAGAAACTTTACAAATAACAATGATTTTACTTTATATTCAGCATGGAACTATTTGAGAATTAGTTATCCAGATCTCTTTCTGTGGATGGAGGATAAATTGAGGTCACTTATTATTCTGGTTTATGATTAGCCATGTTTGTTTATTATGTTAATTTGCAGAGTTTCAACAATGCTGTGTCCTTGGAAAGGGTCACAAAATAGCACCAAATCAACAATACTGATTATCTGTGCTGTAAAAAGAACAATGAATTTTTCTAGATCATATACTTGAAAATGTATTGTTGGAATAAGCTTTGAACCAATTTCAGGGAATTGTTGCTAATGATGAAACACTTTCTGGGAATCTGGCCTGTACTGCTCAAGTTTGCAGTGTTTGAGAAAGGCTTATGGTACAGTCAGCAGCTTTTGTCATGTTTGTGTTATGATATCCATTATAATTAATTTATTTAGGCTTGTGCTTTCCTCACAGTTTTTATTGTGATCTGCTTTTAACACCTGCAAAACTGATTCTTGGGCTCTATTGCCATGATGACTACCTGTCCTGCTAGACAATTCTGCATTAGTGCTTGTGTGGTATCTGAACTGACTTGTATTGTATTATCTAATGCTTCTTTGATTTATCGTTAGACTGAAGTCTCTCTGGTATTAGATTATCTTCTAAGTTTGAAAATCATCTAGCAAAATGAGCTTCTGGTCCAAAACCAGGACCCTGTGTACTATTTTGCTGTTTTCACTGAAGTGATAAAAGAATAACAAATCAGAATAATGGTAATTGAGAAAATTTTAATTCTCCAGCTAGTAAAAGAAAAAAGTGTGCACATGCATGCTTAAAGGCTCTTTCTTGTCTTTTCCTTCCAAAGATGTCTGTCTGATACAAGAGTGACAAGTCAGCCCAGAAGGAAAATTCGTCTGAAGATCACAAAATGCTGAGCTTTTTGATTGTCAGTTCACCCTAAAATGGTCTTTTGCTTTTAGTAGCTTTTCCATTTTCTCACAGGCAGAGAATAGTACTTATCTTGCTCCATAGGCAGCCATTATGTCTGTTTTATCCACATACAAAGCACAGGAGAAATAAAATGATAGGTGCTCTGATAAGGAGGATAAACTTTTGAAGTCTACAAATAATACAATTCCTTATGGCTGATTGATTTCAGCTAAGTGTGAAGGATATAAACAGCCTTTAAAAAAAAGCACCTGAAAGGCGTGCATCTGAATGATGGATAACTGCTGTTCAAATACAAACACTTTAGAAGTTGCTTTATGGAGAATTGTCTCACTCTGTCCTGGACGATTGCTTCTATTCAATCCTTAGATTGAAAAGAAATTTGTAAAGAAGGAGAAAGCTCTTCTCCTACTCTACTGGTGGCAGTGTGTGTGTGAGCCACTTAGGAAGCAAAGCTCTGTGCAAGTTAAACAGCTGTGTTTCTGTTCGATAGCTTGGAGCAGTATCAGGGATGCAGGAGGCCTGTCACTGCAATCCTTGAAATACCTACACCAGCCAGCTGACAGCACTCATCGTACCTCTCTTGCCCCTCACACAGGCCAGACATAGGCAGTGTTAGTGCTCTGGTCATGCTGTTTAGTCTTGGAAGGCCACATCACATGCAATGTCACCCTCACCCCATTGCCAGAAAAAAAAAAAAGATCAGACCTGGCTGCAGGTGGGTTCCAAAACCTGTATATTGCAATTTAATGCTTAAGAAGTAGTCAAAGAAACTTACTGTGCGTTTGAAGTCCTTGTTCCTCTTCCTTCCCTTCTTGCATTCTTCTATTGTAATCTTGCACATGTTTTCCTGTTGCGCAGTAACTATTTTTTCCTCAATGCAAGTTTCAGTGTGTACTATACATATCCTGCAACATAATGTAGGTTTCTTCTTTTGAAGATGATGAATGTTTATGTGTACAAATATCTTAGTGCATACATTATGCTCTCCTTTTTTTATCTTCAGTTTATTTTTTCACTTGTGTGTTTTAGTGCAGCAATCTCAAATCCTTCCTTCTTTTCTCGCTCTATAGCATGATAAGCTGGGAGAACAGTGTAGTCACCTTCCTGACTGATGCTATAGAACAGACATCAAGAGCAAGAATTATATGAAGTCTGAAAGAGAAAGACGCCTCAGTGTTTAAAGAGCCTTTTAAAAGATGATTTTAAACTGGAAATGATTGCAGGGTTTAGTCTAGAGTAGCTGGTAAAACAGATGAAGATAGTTTGTAAGACATTCTAATGAATGAATGAATGAATGAATTTTCCTTAATTTTTAGCAGCAGATTGTAACTTGGAATGCAGGCCCATGTAGAGGAGGAATTCTAACTCATCAGGTGCAAAATGTTTTAGGACTAGACAGGCAAAACCAAGTGATATTTGCTAGATTAAGCAAATAGGTTTGTGACTGAGCAGAGTTAAAAGCAAATCGCTGCTAGCTGGGAGAAAAGTTATAATTTTGCTGTGGGATGCTTTGGAATGGGACAACTTTATTCACCGTTCTTCTGTGCCCATATATACACAGGTTCTTGCCCTTGCAGGATGAAATTTCTGCCTACTTATTCATTTGCTAACTAAAATTGCCTATATGTGCCTTGAGAAAAAACAACAGTATGAAGACATGTATACAGTGCTGGATTATAAATATGTGAGGTTTTTTTTCCCTGATAAATTCTTGAAGTACCTTTGTTTATTCCTTTGTTTTCTCACTAGCATTAAGTAGGATATTATGGCTTCAAATGGTGTAATGCATTGTAAGCTGTAAACAAAAAGAAGTTAAAACAGATTCAGAATTTGCCCACTGTCAGATAAGATTATTTTATTCTGCATTTTCCTTGTTTAAATTATTGAGATGAAAAGAGAATAACTCTAAGTACTCAAATGATCTGTTCTTCATTTTTATTACTCCAGTATTAACATTTCTTAGCCTAGATTTTAGAGAACAATACTTATCTAAAGAAAACAACCCTCATTGAACCTCTAGCTCTGTATCAGGCTCCTGCTGTTTCTTTCAGAATAGAAACAGAATTCAATTCTCAAACAGAATTATAGGTTTTTTTGTTTAGTTCTACCCTAACATGGCACGTTGCCACTGCTTAAGACCACTGAACTAATTGGAAATCATTCATAAGGACAGCAAGGAACAGCACAACTTTTTGATTTCCTTAGTGGTATTTCCTCCCTCTTGCTTTCCTCTTGTGAAATAAGTAGGCATAAGAAATGTTATTGCCAGAAGAGTGGGTAGGTTTGTGTTAGTGGCTAAGAGCAAATGTCAAACTATAGAAATGTCAGCCTTGTATGCTTTTGATGTATATAACAAGATAGATCATTCGTTTCCTGAATCTTGTCTCTGAAAACTTTGTCATAACCCTGTCTGCAATCTTGCATAGGGCATAAATACTGTGCTACATGACAATTTCTTCTATATTTATCAACACATCTTTGCAATATTAGGCAGAGAAAGGGAAAAGAAGTTTGGGTGGATAATTTCTCTCTCTCTGAAAAGAATGTCTTTAAGAAATAGTCATACCAAAGAAATGTTTAGAGCTGTGAGTCACAGCATTAGTGGGTTGAACCATCATTCCATGCAGGAATATGGGCTAATGTTTTCAGGATTAGTAAAATGTAGAAGTATTATTTGTAATAAAAATATGTTTTAGGATAATGACACAGCTTTAATCTCTGAACATCAGAGTTCTAAAAACAGATTATGACTTGAGTGGAAGAGAGATTGACATGAATAAGTTCCTTTTTAAGAATATTATTTTTTGAAATTACTTAAAACATTTACTTGAAATGCAAAAGACATGGAAACCACACTTTCTAGAATAAAGACACTTCTATTTATGATCTCTACCATACAAATAATCTCTTAGAAGTAGTGCTTCTGGTGACTTCATTTTACATGTACTGTTTTCTGACTTTTTCATATTGATTTCTCTTTCCCTCTTCTGGCTACGTCCCTTGTTTTCTAGCTCTACCCTCGTTCTCTTATGTCTTTTTTTAACTCATGCTTTGTGCCTGTTCTTCCTTTCCACATTTTTTCTTTCTCTTGATTTTTCTCTTTTTTTTTTTTTTTTTTTTTCCTTCAGAGGAAAATTTTTTCCCCCCTTGTTCTCCTGTCCTTTCTGACTTATAGTTTCTGAGCTATATCACAACCACAGGCTTTTCCTTCTGAAAAAGGGGTAGTTAAAGCCAGTTATGCTGGTACTCAGCATTAACATTTATATATATTTTCCCCTTTCATAAAACATTCACCTACTATTTCTATATATTATCCTAGGGAAATATCCTAGGGAAACATTTTAATGTTAAGTGCTTTTTGGCCTTTTAAACCACTTGGGTAGATGAACTAGGGCAACACTTTCATTTTTAACCAAAAATATGTTTTTTCTATGAAAAGTCTCTTTGATGGATAACTTCCCTTGAACTCTCTAAAGAAGCTGTATTCCCAAAGAGATTCATTTTATGAGCCGAAATATTTCATCTTAGTGTGCTACAGCCGGTATCAGAAAAACATATATGCAGCCTGAACATGAATCTCTGCCTAGTAGTGCAGGGTGATGGTGCAATAGATGTGCTATTGGATAATGGAGATAGTACTCATAAGGCTTTGTCTGTTCAGCTCCTGAGCCAGGATGCATGGAAATTAGTAGGCAGGCTTCTCTTATATTCCCTGTATATCTCTGTTAAAGGCTTAGGGCATGATTGTTATTGTGGGATCTCAATGACAGCTATGCAAAGCCTTTGGAGAGTCAGTTTAAAATGAAAATAAATTAGAATGGTAGCTTTTACCATTTCTTTGCACAGGCATTACTGTCAGACTATATTCTGCCTTGGCTTAGGGAGGATGTTCTTCTATCACTTAAATTATTTTCTTGAAATGTAAAAGACATGGAAACCAGAATTTCTGGAATAAAGATATCATATTGAAGATCTCTACCCTACATGCCTCAGTAGGAATGTGAATAAAAGGCTCAGAAATCCAGGAAATAGGAAGTAGGAACTTCTAGGGAGTCCTAGAAGCTTTTCAAAATGAGTGCCTCTTTCTCTGTAAGAGGTGTTGGTTTAACCAGTGCTGTCTTAATTTTTTCCTGAGTACCCACCGCTTTGTGAGTATGTGGGCAGGCAGCAGCCTTTTGGCTGCTTCTGTCTCCAACCTCCTGGTTCCCCAAACACAGAGCCTACACCCTATCTAAATAATAATTGGATTATCTTTATCCAGGAATTAAAAAAGGCTAATTTATTTAAACCTGTCATCTATATACTACTGTAGGTCTCAGCTTCTTAACTAGTTCTTGCTCTCGTAACCTCAGTCAGGAATGTGCTACCACTGCACTGCCCAGCTTCTCTACACTTTCCATTGCTTTGGACTTTCACGATTCTTTCTCCTTATTAAACCCACTAAAATAGATTATGCTTTTGTTTCAAGAAGTATAATAACTTTTGATTCTTACATATTTTGAAGATTCCAGTTGTCATGCAACTATCATCCATGGCTTATAAAAGAAAAGGATACTTATGGTCAAAGCTGTACCATATTCTGAACAGCCAAGCACTCTCAGCCTTGGTTGTATTTTTATCCAAGTTAGATGCACTCTGCAAAATAAACAAATGAATGAAGTGAAAAGCATTTTTATAAAATAAATAAAACATAGAGATCCAATATTAAAAATGCATGTCAAACCATATTACAATTAACTGCACATTTTTTTAATTTAAAAAGCTTTGTTGGCGCACAAATGTCATCTCTGTGAATCAGTTCAGGAGCAAATTGGCTCATATAGCACATTTTTCACTGCTGCACTCATTTAGTTTTATTAATGATTCCAATTTTATTAAGCAACTGAGAAGCACTATATTCTGAGATCAATAAAATGATATTTCGATTTAATTGCAGTTGTGGGATTACTTCAGTTTACTCCCACAGGATCAGATGCTATTTGTGTATGTCTAACAAAATGCCATTCCCAAAGGCACTGAGATATTCCAATAATTATGAAACTCCTTTCTATACTTTTTTCCAAGGGGAGAGGAACATGACTTGAATCAACGAGGCTCAAAATGCCACTTTCCATTCTGCAAGTTCCTACTGGGGCATGCTGCGCAAGTAGAGAGGTGGAGTGTCCTTCTCCTTATGGTCATAATTGGGATTAATATACTAGGAACAGTTATCTGTACAAAGACAAGCACTTTGGTTATATTCTGATCATCACATCAGTACTAAGAAGTATTAGTGGCAAGAAAGGAAAAATTAGTGGCAGGATGGAATTAAGAATGGCATGGCTAGTTCTCTAAGGATAGTTATTGTCTTGTTTGTGATTTGCAGCAAGTTAGGTTATTTTTAATGGGAATATTTTTTCTTATGCAATTTCAAACCAATTTATCTGTTAATTTTCATGTTTTAATATAGTATATTAAGCAGGCAGTGTAATGGCAGGTAAAGTCTATATCACATCAGAACAACAAGAACACTGAATAAAAGAGAGTGAAGGATTGGGGTGCACAGGGGTGGGGATGAGAAAGAGAAGGACAGGCTTGGAAAAAACATATCGTGGAATTGGCTACTTGTGCAATGCAGAGGATGGGTTGTTAAAAGCACAGGGATCTCTGTAAATGGCCTGTGTGCCCTTGATTTGAATACTCATGCTTTCAGAAGCCATAGTGTTGCTGGTTAACAAACTCATTGTATATCTAGCTTCTTCCTATGGGAATAACCTTCCACATATCACGAATTGTTCCCATTTGAAAGCAGTGGGCAAAGAAGGCTACACAAGAGTATAGTTCCCCAAGGGTTTTCTGGTCTTGTCTTGGACCTCCTTTTATTTCCAGTTCGACATGTGTTGTACCCTCCTCCTTTTGTCTATGAAGCCTGAGTTGTGTTACCAGCTTTTGCAGTAATGGGGGTTTGGGTGATTTTCTGCAGTTCAGCTCCTGCACAAACAGGACAGCCAAGGGATGGATGATGGGAGATGTGAATGTTTTTGGGCTGTTGGAGATCCTATGATATTAAAAAGTAACTTTTCACTTCCCCTACAGTTCAGAGACATAAAAGCAGAAGAGACAGTTCTCTACCTCTTCCAGACAAGAGTCTTGTTTCTGTGAAGTGAGGATGCCAACGGTTCTCATCTCATCTTCCACATGGGAATTGTCCATATGGAGATGATTCTCATTAGTCACTTGCAATAAATTCACCAACCAGCCGGCAGATGAAACTGATAGGAAAGGGATGACTAAATTCCTTATTATGCTTATAAAGGTACAGGGATGGTTAAATCACCTATGAACATTAGTTTGACAGAGGTAATATCAATAGGTGTTTTGCAGGTTATTTTATTTTCTCCTGAGTTCAACAGTACATCTACAATTTTTTTTCAAAGTACTTGTAGAAAATATATTCTTATACTGTCTCAATTGAGATTAACACAGCAGAATTTGAGATACATAAGCCATCTGAATAAAATATGCTATTGACTGTCTTTGCTTATGGGAAGTTAAAAAGCTCACTGCCATAAAAACTTTTGCCTTTCTTAAATAGATCAGCTCTGTAACTCTGCTTGCTGATTATGTATCCTGCATTGTGCTTTTCAAAGTTGCTTTTGAATGTACGGGATATGCAGCAAACTGCTTTTGTTTATTTTTTTATATATTATTGTCTATACAATAATATATAGTATTTGTAGTACATATTGTGTAATTTCTTGCAGAACTTTGTTTTGGCAATCTCTTGTCTAAAATCAAGATAAGAAATTAAGGCAGTAAATAAGTGTATATGAATATGAGTCTATTATTTTTTGTGCTTTTTCTTGTGCTGGGATAATGACTTAATGCTAAACAAATTTAAGGAAAGGCAGAGGAGAACTATCACAAAGAAACTGATATGCTTTTTATAGATGAAATCCTGATTAATTATACATTAAAAGGCTTTACACATTTCCTAGAGAAGGAGCCCTGTGTTCCAGGTGTTACAATTTAAACTGGAATCTGCTGCCAGCTGTTTGCCAAAATTATTGGTTTAGGCTGCCCAGAATAGAGCATAACCAGAAGTCCAGAAACAACCATGTGCATGGAATTCTTGAATAAATCAATCAAATCTCTTCACAAAAAATTGAATTTATGGGAGGCAAGGGAAGACAAGAAGGGATATAAAGACGAAGTAGGGAAGGAAAATGGTTATGCAATCGTATAGCTGGTATTTCATCTGACATAGTACCCTGAGGTGGAAGGGTTTTGAAGCCCCCATAAAAGTCTAGGTTTGGTTATAGACATGGGCCGAGATGTTCTCACAGCAAGGTACTCCTGGTAGTTAGAGTGGTCACAGAAGAGCCAAATTCAAATCTTGGTAGCAGGCACTGTGGCTTTTCCATTCTGGCTGAGCAAGGAGGAACTGCAAGGCTTATTTTCCATTAAATTTTGCTCTCTTTTAAGCATTTTATTCCTGAAGACATTTAGTTCTTATTTCTAGTACAATCTCCTCTGAAGCTTCAATTAACAACAGTGAGAGTTGGCATGTGGTTTGAAGTTCATCTGGGCAGGAGTGTTAACTGGCAGTGGGAGTTGCTGGCACTCAACATATTGTTTGTCCAGGGATATATACAGGGAAATCAATTGCTTTCACTGTGAAGACACAGACACAGCAACACAGGCACAAAATGAAAAGTAAATGAAATAAAAACATCATGTTGGAAATAAAGGGAAAGAAAAAAGACAACAAAGGGGAAGAAGAGGAATGAGAGAGATGAGATGAAAGAGAAAATTAAAATAAATAACCTGACTTGAATTGAATATCTATGGTAGGTACTGAGTTAAATCAGAGTATGCTACAGGGCAAGCAACAAAGGTCTGAGTTACTAAAAGATTGAGATATAAAATACAAAAAAATTCAGACAAATGAAAATAGAATACCACAGGGAAGGAGAAGAATAATCAGAGCAGTAAAACTATATTCAAAGGTATAATTTACTACTATAAGGAATGCTGAATTGGACATGTTAGGGCATGAAAGGTGCTACAATTATTTACACCTTCTGTGTTGTATTGCTGAGTTTTGTCAGCAGAGTTAGGTGTTAATTCACAGGGCAGAGCTGGGACATTGGATGTGTTACTGTTATGAATAAACACTTCTACTTTCATTTTTAATAGAAGAATGAGAGAATCATTGATGCTTATGAGATGCCTATTTGCTTCTGAAGAAATCAGGTTTTCGCAAAACATGCATTCAGCCAATTTTATGCTGCATTCTGCATTCCCTGGTCTTGATAATTTATGAGTAGAATATATCTGAAATTATGTATCTCTAAACTCCAATCAAGAATAGACTATGGTTCTGTGTCCTGCCCTGGTTCAGAATTTGGACAGAGGCCTTGCAGAATTCCTACCAAGATGCTTGGGAAAGTGAATTTAGTCATGAGTTCCCTCAGACTAAGAATAAATCAGCATCTTGGCATGGTGCAAAGAAATGTTGTTCCAGCCTTTTTCATAGTGACTGGGTTGTAAAACTAAGGATGTGGTCAGTATGAATAATATTATTTCCCCTTCTTTTCAAAGAAACATTAGGACAGGCACCTGAATTCCATTTCATTTCAGTGAAAGTTGAGACCCACGCTATGTGCTTTCAGATATGTGTAAACATAAGTTATATTAAAATTCTGCCTGATGATATCTCTGATGTATTTTCAAGTGAATAAAGTATCTTATTTATATATTCTCCAACTTATTTTCTACATTTATATCATCACTGGGTTCCAGTTCCAGTTGCATAGTCTTAAAGTGTGCATAGGCAGGTATTGCCTAGAAACAGGAACATGTCACCAGGCACTTGTTTGATTTTTGCTTTGGCAACTTGTCAGCTGTAGTGTGGCTTCTCCCCATCCTTCTGCTGTCCCACTTACCATGCTGAAGCACACATTGTGTCTCTGTGCATTGACTCTCTACAGATTTCTCCTGCTGCTGCAGGCAGTGCTGCATTTGAAACAATGCCATGGATGTATGACAAAAAAGGGAAGGAGACAGATGAACAGCTGCAGCTTGTTCAAGAGCCCTATTTACATGTTTGAAGTTCACAAGGTGCTTGGGTTTCCATGTGAAAAGTAACTGAAAAATATTTTCAGAAACCTGACCTGCTAGAATTGAACATTACACATTCTCCTTTTTGATTCCAGGGGATTAAACATGAACTGCAAACAATGGAACACTTTTTTCTTCTTTCTTCAATTTAGCATGTATGTCTAAAAGCCTGACATACCTGGCTCGCAGCTTCAGGTTTCAGATCTTCATCTGGATCTACACCAACTCTGTAAAAAAAAAAAAAGCAAACCCCAATAAACGGACATGAAGACATATGGTAATGATCTGATGTATATTAGAGAGCTTTAAGGGTAAAAATGTTTCTCTTATGTCACTCATTTCTTATTAGGTGAGAAGTGAGGAGAAGAGCTGGCAAAACATTAAGATCGCTTTTTTAATCAAGGAAGTTCTTAAGTTTTTAGGAAACTTGAGATTCTTTTCAACTGCCACTCCTAACACCTGAGATTCGATCTTTACCCTGGCTCTGATCCATATCTGGGGAGAGAGACAACCAAGCTGTTAACCTGTGCTAAGAAATCCCTTGTTGCTGGCAGAAGAGCAATGCTGGGGAGCCAGGGTTAGAGAGGATTGTGGAGGACAGCATTACAGGACTCTGGCATTTCTTGACTGCGCTGCTTTATGGATCTCGTGGGTAGAATATGGAGAGGGCTTTACTGGGCATACCAAGTACAGGGAAGCAAACCAGGAGGGAGAGGAGATTGCAGTAGGTGGTGGGCAACATGATAATCTGGGTGGCATTTTACTCATATGGCTAGGAAGAAAGACAATTGGCTGCTAAAAGGGATGCAGTGGAAGAATTGACATATTTTGAGTATGGTTGATACTCAGAGCTGAGGTGATGCAATTGAGAAATGTTACACGTTGAATGACAGAGGTTTGTGCTGATGTTCATACCAAGAAAGTACAGAGAACAGTGTGAAAGGGAAGCCCGCAGCTAAGGTGACCAATGTCCCCGTTATGCCTCACAAACTCCCACGTAGCAGCAGGTCTACCAAGGTAGAACAAAATTTACTGATGCCAAGAAAATATACTCTTTCACTATATATTAATTTAATGACACTTAACTGTTTTTCTGACAGTTTTCTTTATTGAGTATAGTTTTGCCTTTGGTAATAACGCATCAGGATATATTTAAAAATTGTATTTAATATTAGCAATTACATACCCATACCTCAGCATTCTTTCCTGTAAATATTATGCATATGCTCTTATTGAGTCGGAGGCAATGACAGTTACTATATGCAAAGTAGATGCTTTTTATATGTAAATACTGAATGCAGCGGGAAAAAAAGGCATTTCCTTCTATCATAGTTCTTGAGCTTTAACAAATCTTAGTCCTTCAGGCATAAATATTTCTACCTTTTTATTAAAAATAACCATCCTGGTGCTGACTCAACAAGGAGACAGAATGAATAGCTGATTCTCTCTCTTTTCTTGGGCCTTAAATTGCAAGGAAAAGCTTCTGATGGCACTAACCCTATTCATTAGTTTGTAGTAAACCAAGTCAGGTATTTCCATTTCATTAGAATGGGAATATTTACATGTGAAAAGGAAAAGAATCATTACACAAGGTTTTAACCATCTGTCTGACAGCGTGTTTATTACTGCCATGGATAGAAGCATCCAAGGACTTATGTGTGCTTGGCACTGTAAAACTCAGCAGTGTGAGAGAGCCCTGCCCTGTACACTGTACAGTGTAAGTACAGCAGAATGTGAAGGCTGAAGGAATGGCACAAATGCAGGTGCCACGGCCCCAGACTCGTATCAGAGTTGGAAAGAGGATCTCACTCTTCTAAGCACAGTCACCTGCCCTGTTTATTAGGCTGTGCTAATTTGCTAAATATGTTCACCAGCAACACTACCGGGCCAATATGAAAATCACCAGCAGTATATTAGTTAAGGGTTTGCACAGCTGTGGAAATAAAAAAATTCAAGACGTTTACACGTAAGTTCAACTGAAAGGCAAGGCTACAGCACATACTTCCCAAAACTCTCTTCTCCCTAATGAGCTCAACTTGACCTCAAAGAAGGTCAGTTCTGGGACAGAAGTAATGTAGCCTTCATGCAGTTCTGAACTTACTGGAGTTGAGAAACTGCCACTTCTGACTGATCGTGTGTGTTGGAGTTGTGATGCGTTATTAGAGAATATGCTAAGACAACTTAAATGTTTGACCCAGAACTAAAAGGACTGTAGCAGCAAATGGAAAAAGAGTAGGCAATGGGGCCAATAGGAACCAGGGTTTCTAGCTGTGATATTGTTTCAACAACAGTGATATAACTATTAGCTAATCACACTGACAACAGGAATAAACTGGCATTGTAAATCCGGATTTTTTTTTTTTCTCTGAATTTTGCAGAAATTGTGGTATGCTTAAACTCTCTGCATATATAATTTCTCACCCTTATAGCTAGAGATAGCATGCTGTTTTGCTTTGTTTATTTTGCAGACAACAAATTATTATAGAGTGGCACATATGAAACTCATGTGAAATCTTAACAAGAGTATTACATTTAGAACCAGAAAAAAAAAAAAAATTATCTAAGGAATTCAAGCTTCTCTTTTAGATGTTTCACGTATGAAAAAGAAAAGAAGGCTTGCATGCCACATGAATGTCACAGAGCTAGAGCTGACACTTTTCTGTGGTCTGATTTCCATTCTCATTTAAAACATCAGGTCAGATGTGATTGCTGTTTTTTCTCATGGAATGCTATCACTACTGGGAATTAGTGTAGATAGCACAGTCCTACCAACTGACTTAAAGTTCCTTGGGAAAAAAAACAAATAAATCTTTGCATTCTATGGGATAATTTTTTAATGTATTAAAATAGCAAAACATTTTTGTAATAATTTCAACAATGGGAATTTTATTAAGCATCAACTAAGCAGACTCAGTCCAGTCCGTTATGACTCTAATGCTAAATATTTCATATCCAAATGTAGGCTTGGGAGCCTAACATCAGACACCTAGCAATGAAAATCATGGTCTGCTATAATTAACTCTGATACACCTGACTAGAATGATGAACTAGAATGCTATTTTAAAATTTTTAAGTATTGAAAAAACAAATCTTAACAAATTATAGGAGACAATCAAGACTACTGAAATTAATCAAAGATATGCACTTGAAGTTTACATCCTTGACTTGAAAAGACCTGTTAGATCTGATGTTATTGCCAGTAGAATTTGCAAACATAAAATTTGTATAAATTACTATAAAGGCCTCCAAGAAATTGTTAATATTTGTACAAACCTATTTCCTCTTTTAGCATTCTGGTTTCCACTCCTATGAGGTGCCCTAATAGGTGTTCAGAAAAATACAGTATTGATATTTTTTCTCCTTTCTTTACTATCAACATTTATCTCTCTTCTCCTGTTATCTTGTTTTACCTCTTGCAGTCTCCCTTTTCCATCTTTGTGTCCCACTTTCCCTGATTGCTCTCTGTTCCTTGTTTGTGTCACCTAAACATTGGATGCTTTTATTTCTGCCCTTTTATTTTTGAGTCTACTCATTCTATATATTAAATATTAGGATGCCTTTTTTCCCATAAGGAAAGGCTTTAGTGATGTTGTGGTCGAAATGCCCTAGATAAGAAGGAAAGCAATATCCTGAAAGCTTCACTGTATGGTCTTTATTTTGGAGGGCTGGGGGAAGGGTCTGTAGTGCTGATTTTGGTTTTTATTCCCCATTTTTAAATAAGAGCTGGACCCCTGTATTCAGAGAATATTTCAAGTTGCTATACTCAAAATCTGTAGGGGAAGCTCGTGACTTCAGCCACTCTGTAGCAATTAGGCCAAAAAGTTGCTGGGAACAGTGTATTAATCTTCACAAGTACCCTTTGCAGTGGACAGTATTTAAATCCCCGTGTGCTATCAAGTGAATCATCTCTTTAGCAAGAGCCAGAATGTGTTTGTTAATAAGAGGAGAAATTTGTCACTGAATACAAAGCAGTCGATAACGTCTTTGCTTATGTGGTTTGAAATGAAAATGGATCAAAATATAAATCCCAAATTGCCAGAGGAACCAGTAGTAAGAAATACATGCCAAATCCATACTAATATTGAGTAGTAAATCACTATTCAGACACTAAACTTTTAGTTCCCTCACTTGAGATCACCACAAAGTTCACACTAAAGGATAAAATCTTTGCTTTCTTACAGTGAAATCACAGAAAAACATACAGACTCACATCTTCATGATGATCTAGGCATGCAGAGGAGAACTTCCAGTGTCTATATTTACAAACGTGATTATCAGCCCTCCCTCACTTCAGGTGCCAAGAACTCTGTATATACTGATGATTCTCTGAAATCTAATCACTGAAATTCTCCTTGTGGACCTGTATAGGCTTTCTGTATTTGCACAGCAGAACCTGGTTCATGCAAGTCAAATCTTGGTTGCAGTCCTTCCTAGTCTAGTTTGCACCTACCATGCACTCATACTAGTTAGTTGTGCTCCAGGTGAGGCAGCCAGAACTGCTTTTATTTGAAAACTTGTTCTGAGAGCATGTAATTGAATCCATCCCTTTTTTATTTAATGACTTATCTATTCAAGAGACCTGCAAAGAACAGGGAAGTCTGGTTTCATCAGTCACCTCAAACTAAGGTGATTGCACACCACACCTCTCAGAAAATACTGCCTAAAATACTGGCCTCTGTAGTGCCACACGTGGTGGCACTATCCACTGCCCACTGCTACTCTTCTGTTGTGCCAAACACTTTTCAACAGCAAGCACCAGTGAAGCCCCTAGAAACAATTATTTATATGTATATTATTTAATGCAGCTAATGATTTAATAAAAAACCACAACCTATCAGGCTTGGGAAAGTTTACAGGAGAATATTTCCTACTGTGAGTAAAAATCTCTGATCTAAGTATATGACAGTAAGTAAATGTGTACCTCATGGCACATGATATCACAGACCTGTCTCATAAGGGTCAGAATTAGTCATCTCTCCTCTATTTACTTTTCTAGATTAATGGGAAAACGAGGGCAATTCAAAAGGTGGAAATTCTGGCATCTATTTCCATTTATGGTCTCATACTATGAGATAGAGATAACAATACTTTCTTCGCCCTATTGCTCATCTGTTTTGTATGTTTAGCTTGTAAGTACACATCCTTCATTTTGTTTGTACAAAATCTAGTTTAGCAGAGCTATGATTTTGTTTGCAGCTGTAAGAGTGCAGCTGTAAAATAATTAATAACAATATTGGCTTCTTTACTTGTCAAAAGTTTTACTGGAAGAATTCATCTTATCAAGTGCAATTGCCTCAGCCTTCCACTGGCTGTGTCATTGTAACTAAACCCTTAAGCCTCAGCTTGCATCTCAAAACCGACACATTCCAGGAAAGGTTTTTTTTGAATAAGTGATTTATAACCCAATTTTCAAAGATGGCCATTAAACAGCATTTGTAACAGTAGTCTTGAATATTTTTGCATGAATAAATCTGAAGCTTGTAGCTATCCATCATTGGCGTATTGCATTCAGTACAGAATTATTAACTGTAAAGACTAGAAACACGAGCAAAATCCAAAAAAAGATTGTTTCATGATCTCTAATAAATCATTACAATTGAAATTAAAAAACCTTCAGGATAAATAATGATTTCTTAGTACATTATTCTTGTTGATGTGGCAGTAAGTGTGATGAATATTCCTAACGAACTGATACCTAAAATCTGCTTTTGCTTCTAGGTTGCTATATTAATGCTACATGCTTCTTTTACTGTGGACTGATGTCAAAATCATCTACTTCATTATAGCATAATATTTGATTGACACAAACCCTGTGGAGAATTATGGCATAAGTATAGATCTTCAAAGTTCAGCTCAAGCTGATTTTGTTAATAAATGAAAACACTTTAGTTTAAGGCAAGAGTAATCACTTGTGTCTCACAGCAGAAAGAACAAATCAGTTTAATTTAATGCTGAGGAGGATTAAAATAAACTATCAGGAAAATGATGCTTCCTAAATGGTTATGAAAGCTGTTTGTCATGTGGGTAGTGTTTTCTATACACAACAAACTGAAGTGGAACAAAAAGTACAATTTTGAACCTGTAGAATCGTAAGAGAGAGAGATAATAATCATAAGAGATAAATGTGATGTAGTTTAAATTTTGAATTTGCAATTTCATAAAACTGGTAAGATAAGCTTTTTGGAAATGCTAAATATTAGTCCTATGGTCAAGATCTATGCATTATTTTTGGTGGACATATGGAGAAAGACTTGCTTGCAGAACTGATAGTTAAATTAATACACCTGCAAAAGCCATCCAAGTAGAAGAGGGCTGCAGTGCATTGAGTTAATGTATAAATGCACGTAGAAGATGAGGTTGAAGAAAGAACCATAGTGCTCTATAAGAGATCCATAAGTTAGAGTTTCTAAATGTGACCTTAAGTATCAAAAAGAATGTAAAATTGTGGGTAAGGTCATATAAAATTTTTCAAATCACTTCCCTACAGCTGTGTAGTTGTGTGAAGAAAACGCTAAAATTTAAAAAGAGATGTTGTTGCATTTACATCTACATCATGCATTTATGCACATAGTACCTAGACTGATGAACTGGATCTGTGAATAGCTGCTCTCTGGTTCTGTATTCTATTAATCCTGTTTTATCCCAATATTGGGGCAGGGCCACTAAAGTAGTTACTTTGAAGTAGCAAAGTACATGTGTATGGCACAATGCAATGTCAGCTGTGTTACAGTCATGGCAGCATGGCACTCCAGAACAAATGATTTACCAGTGGCACCAGTGATTTATCTCCTTAAAATGCACCTGACAGTAGATTACGAATATCACTGTGCTATGTGAATATACCCATAGTGAGGAATCAGGCTTCTTGCTTAAAAATGTGAACATAATTGGACTAAAATGAGCATAAATTAATTTCTGTGGAATTTTTAGAAATTATCATTTGTAGTAATGGAAGTGCATGTCAACAGAATTGGAAAAAAGTCTGCATGAAGTTTGGCAGCAACCAAAATAACGAGAACTTCTGGAGACAATGTCATAACTGAGACTAGTTTTCAGGTTTCAGGAAAGATTGCTGTGGTATATTCTATGACAGATTAAGAGGGGTTTTTTTTTATGACATTCAGATTTTTCACACCAAATGGATGGGAAATGCAAGTTACATGTTTATTTCAACAGATACAATAATTGCATGAATTATACTGAATTCCATGTCAAATTGGAAAGATAGCAGCTACTGATTCTGCCAAACCCACTCTGCCTCAACAGCACACTTACATACCTATAGCTAACTAAGGGGATCGAACTCACAGCACATGGCTGCAGCTCAGTTCAGGAGATTTTCCGGTGCAGGCAGTGGGCTGCATGGGATTCCCACTTCATACCTTGATTCTGAAAAATGCAGGGCAAGGCCATTTTTCATTCCTGTCACATGTACACATGTGACATGCATACATGTGCAGTCTCTAGGGATCCAAACTCGCAGTTAATTCCTGCTTCTGATAAAAAGTGAATGCATGAGAAATTTGATTCCTGTGCTTTCTCTGGAAACTTTCTTGGATTTCACAAGAATTATCCAATTAAATATACTCAGCATGTGGCCTGTAGACAACTGGTTAAACTCATGAACTCTTGGCAGCAATGTTTACCATCCTCTGGGGATATCAGCTGATCATATGACTTTGCTTTTTTATTGTCTCTCAATTTTTTATTGTCTCTCTTTTTTTATTTTCATCAGTTTACCACTCCCCTGCATTTTTTTTGTATGCCCTTTGTTTTTTTGTTTTCCTGTTTATATATTCTTATAGTCATATGTTGTTCCCATGCCTTTCCTTTTAGTGTAGTAGGTGATCCAGCTATCACCTTCTACTTTGGTCTTTATAATTCTGCTTTGTTGAGTAACAATTCACTGTCATGTTTTTTTTTCCTACTCCTGCCTTAAGGAGAAGAAAAACCTTTCATAAAATGGTATTTTTGCTAGTCCACATTTCAATTAATAAACTTTCTGTTCTAAAATATGTGGTAAACTCCACCACTTTCCTGTGTTTTTGTATATCCTTATTTGGAAAATATGTATTAGATGCAATTGTTTCTCTAGGAATCTGATAATGTTCAGATCCCTCTGACAGTTCAGCAAAGTTTTGTTCTGTTCCCCACTCCTTACTAGGGACTGTTCTGTATGACATGTTGCATGCATGTGAGCCACTCTATTCTCCCTTCCCCAAAAGAGCAGGTTTTTTTCATCCTTTCTTTTTCTAAATGAAGCTCTGTTTTTTGAGCAGACTCTGAATTGCACTGTGTGTGGGAGGTTTCCCAAAGGCTCTCAGTCAAGCAGCATCACTGGTGACTTCAAAGGGAGCACCTGTGACACTGGCACCTCGTGTCCCAAAGAGCCTTTACTTAATATTTTTGCCACCTCCCAGTACTTCTGAGTTATACGGGGATGTTGTTAACATTCCGCTTATGATAGTAAGGAGCTACTGGTGATGGCAGGTACGTTTTTTGCTTTAACTTAAGATGTTGCAAATGGAGAGATATAGACACACAAATGCACGTGTGTATCATCCTTTCAATAAGAGGTGGTACACCAAACAAAGTACTGATCTATGTGCTTTAAAAATTTCATTATTATTACCCTGCCTCTCCCTACATTGTGAGAAAGTCTATAGATCAAAAGCACTGTAAACAATATTGAAAATGTATTAATTAAAAAAGGCCTGGAGCATTATTAAAAATTTATTTTCAGTTCATGCAAAAAGACAGAAACACCGCTGTATTATAAAATCATCATTTTTGCACATAACAAATAATTGCTACTTTTATGAACTCTGTGGAGATGAATACAGCTTTCAAAAAAAAAAAAAAAAGAGTCAGGAATTAGGCCATTTTTTGGCATCTTACTTAGACTACTAATAAGCTTTGCCATCCAGGAAAAATGTGAACTGATTTTACTAAAGTTCTGTATGAGGAAAAGAAACTTCTCTCAGATGTATTTTGACAATTTCCTACAGATAAGGCTGGTTAATTCCTGGCCCAGAAATAACTGTTCCCTCCAGTGAATTACGCCAATGTTTTTTAGAGCAGTAAAACGTTTGTTCTCTGAATCACTTTAGGTGTCTGTTCCTTTATTTTCCTTGGACATAAACAGCGCAGCTTTGGAAAGAAGCCCAGGCCATTGTAGATGCATTATATTATTGCTAATGTGATTAACCCAAAGTAAAACATTAAATCCTCCTGAGGCATTAGTCTGAATAATGAGATGACCAGCCCTAAGTTCCCAGGGCTCACAGGATGGAGGAAAACATATTATCCACTTCATCTCTTGCATTGACACTTGAAATTTATCCTGTGAAGCTTGTACTGGGAGCAATTCTGCACAGAGACATCACAAGGGAAGAGTAATGCTGGTCAAACTAAATGTATGGCACAACCAAAACATGCTGAGTAAATGCTTCTGGCCTTGCTGCTGAGAACTGGTGGCATGAAAGCTGTCATGAACTGTCTATTTAGGATGCTCTTTTTACAAGCAGCTCGTAAATCAGCTGCATTGCTAAAGTCCCTATTTAATTCCTGCTTTGAAGTATGTTCACCTAAATTCTGTCTGAAATGCTCAGAACAACAGGAAATTATAATAGGGACTTGTATGAATCAATTGACCCAAGGCTGTATAAAGCAGATTCATGGTATATAGGAGAATACACCTTCAAAGACACCTCTTACAATTTTTTTTATCAAAGGGTAACTCAAAATGGCATTTCTGAATTTTCAAAATGATCTTAACCACACAGCAAAATGGCCTCTAGAGCTGAGGTCATGATGTTCATAGGCAGATACACTGCAGTGCATTATCTGAGTAAGCATTGATAGGATCTAGGAAAATGTTTCAAACTGAGTAAAATGTTATGTACTGTTGATTTAAAGTAAAAAATTTCTTAGTTTTCTTTTGGTACTGAGCTGATTTGGCATTCCTGCTGGGGACGCTTTCCTAAGCATGTACTATCTTGATATTTTTTTACCACCTGCACCAGTCCTTGCAAACTTTTTATTAGCACCCAGGAGGTGGGTTGGTCACCCCCTTGTAGAACACTGCTTATTAATTGTGACACTGCAGTTAAGGTTGGTAAAACGCTTTCATTTAAATTAATTAAAGTCTTTATCTTTTTATAAGAGCACTTGATGATGCCCTTCAAAGCTTCTAGTTGATTGTGGTGTTTTTTGTTTTTTTTTAATTCTCCTTGTAACCATATACAGCTTGAACAAAAAGCCCAAAGAACCTAGCTGAAGTTTGGAATGAGTTCAGGGCAGAAGGGGTGCTGGGAGGATGAGAAAATGTTGTAAAGTTGCATAGTTTGACTTACGTTTCTTGTGTTACTTTGCAGTGTGTTGGAAGGTGTTTGCTGCATCAAGGTTAAGAACGGGACTACATTCCTATGGCCTTATTTTAAAACTAAGAATAAACTACTCCGTGTAGCAACTATGAACAAACATCTGAATGCTAGCAGTGATGATAATGAAAGCAATTGCTTGCATGAGATTGTGAAGAAATGGAGAAAGTAGAGTTAGAAATTGCCTTGATCAAGGATTCTTAAGGCATAGTATACTTCTGCCTACATGCCAAGAAAATAAATGAATGTCATTATGACAGCCTGCACCAGCTGAGGATCTGTCCCCATTTATCCACTGCTACTCAGCTTCCCTGGAGCTCTAAGTACTTCTCAGTGGCCAGTGACTTCAGGCCTATGTGATATTTCAGTCTGTGTATTCATAAATATGTGATACTTCAACATTGGTTTCAGCTTCCTACCCTACTGAACAGAGCCAGTAAACCTGATAGCTGAAAGGCAAGTCTAATGCTTAAAATTTCCCATGGAATCACAGCATCATTTAGTTTTGAAAAGACCTTTACGATCATTGAGTCTAAATGCTAACCCAGGACTGCCAAGTCCACCACTGAAGTTTGTACCACTTCTGCATCTGGGAAGGCAAGAGACAGTGTGAAACAAAGAAAAGATTGATTAATTTTACTTTGTAAAATGTATGACTATGCCTATCTTGGACACACATCTTCTTTCACTTATGCTATGTAGTGGAAGTTGAGATATATGTAATAAATTGTATTGAAAGTTTAAGTGACATTTGCTTAATCTGAATTGGGGAGCTTGTCACTTGTTTATAATTCTGATTTTCAATGCAAGTGATAGCAAAGTGGCACACAGCCATTATGATTTGGATTTCAAAGAGAGAGGAAAATACAAAGAAATGCTTTGACAGAGAATCCAATACAATGTTTCTCTTCCCAGTATTGCATTGAGCATAAATAAGAAAGTACATAGGCTGCAGACTGTCTTTTGGCATTAAGTTGAGCAAATAGATGGTTTTATTACTTATGAATATAAGAGCATTACAGTAGTATTTCTGAAGATGTGAAAGAAGGAAATAATGTTACTGTTTTGGACAGCGAACTAAGATATGGACATTGAACCAGATTTGGCAAATCGTTTCATGGGCTGGGAAGAAGCTCTGTGACATCCCTACTGAATACATTAACCACCAGTCTACAGAGTAAGTTTGTCTCATTTTCTGGTTAATTAAAATTATTTTCCAATACACACATACAGAATTGTACACATACTGAATTGGTGAAGTTTGGGCTAGAATTCTTCCAGAAAGGTGGAAGAAATACACATGAATTGAATGAGGCAAAGGGAGCAAACCATCACATCCGTGCCACCAGTGGATGCAGCAGGAAAGAGAGAGAAAAAGGGCCACTCTTGCTGTGTCTAAATGGAAAACAGAGGCTGTCATGGCATTTGTAGGAATGCCTTTGAGTGGAGACTAGAAAAGCTCAGGGGCTGATTAAGACTCAAGATCAAGATTCAAGCAAAGTCCCTGAATCTACACTGTGATTCCTGACCAGGCTTGATGAATAAGTAAACATGAAATGCAACTGGTAGTTTCAGGGTCACCATGTACAACACCTTGTCTACTTGTAAGATTAGATCAATAAATCATATTTTTTTTAGGACTGCTGTTTAGGGTATTTTACATAAACAGCATTTATATATAAACTTGTATATAAACATCTGTTCTATATATTTATTTGCATAGAAAATATTTTGGAGGTATAAAACAATTCTTTGTACACTTTCAATATTCCTTTGTATATTATTTGTTATTATGTAACAAAATGGTGTATATTTTTGAAGAAGTAAAAAAATGCAGGAACAGAACATACTTTTAAGGGTATTGAAATGAAGTACTTCTAGCTGAGATAAGAGGTAATTCCCTCATTTAAAGCTCATCGATGTACTGACTAGCCAGTCACTGTTGGGCTGTTTCTGCACTGATAATTCACAATAAAAAAAGTCTGTATTACACTGTTATTATTTGTTTATTAAATGCTGAAAGCCCATGCTGCTATACAGAACCTTAATTCAACTAATTCTGTAACAATTTGATAGGCTTTTTGTCGTGGGGGCCAGACCTTTCCTTCACTCTGCCTTAATAAACAGAAATTTCAGATTTTCCAGAGAGATATTTTACAAGTTTCACAAGATATATTTGACAAGCTTTGTGGAAGTTGAAGTCATAGTTCTCTTCTTCATTAAGTTCCTCTGCAAATCCAGAGGGATTCAGTGATTTTTTTGTTTGTTTAGATTTACAAGAACATTTATGTACATATGCTGTATAAGACTATTATGGAGGCCTATAAGACCCCAGCTCTTCCCAGTTAACCCCTTTATTCTTGTTGGAAGACTAAAGATATATTTGTTTTGTTTTTTTTTAAACTCCATTAAAAACTCCATTTTTAATGTAGAGTTTAAAAATGGAATCATATATTCTTGAACTTTGTGAAATATTGATAGCAGAAAGCAAAACCATTTCATACTGAAATAATACTTTAAATCACAATGAAAGCTTTGATCTCTCCAAAATGAAACATGCATTTTCATATTTCTGAAGAAATTCGAATATTCTTAGTCAAGTTAAATGGGAGAAGAATGGATATACACACTTTAGGAATTATGCAAACTAAAAGATATAAAGAATATTAATTCTGTACCCCTCTGTTTTTTAGTCCAGCTGACAATATCACACAGTTCTTAAAATATTAAAGTTCAGTGAATTTCCAGAGCAATTGTTTTGCAGAAAACAGTTTCTGACTAATAATAGAAAGAATGGAGAGGCATCTCAATAGATACTTACAGAGCAGGAATATGATTCACCTTAGTAAATGTGATCCTTATATTTCTAGAGCCAGGTTTCATACCACACATTTATCTCAAACTTTTAAAGGCTCAAACTATTTTTCTGTTTACCCTCAAATGCCACAGTTTTGGTATAAGCTTGAAGAAAACTGCATTTATGTTTGAACCATTTTAATTCTGACAGACTGCTTAGAGCTCCAAGTTCATTTGGGATATTTTTGTAGAAAGTAATAAATCATCAGTTTTGTTCCAAAATCCTAGATAATTAAGATGTTTCCTAGCAGCAATTCCAAATATGTTTGTTTGATTCTTCATTTGTAATTAGAAGAACTTGATCATGTTGACTGCTGCATGGCAGCTACCTTTTGTATGACAAGGAGAAAAGTTTTAATGGAAGAGGAAAAATATTGCATTTAATAGAAGAATTTTTTTTCTTTTTTGCATACTCAGTGATATCAAAGCAATAGCATTTTAAAATATGGTAAACTAAATAGTTTAATTAAAACACGTCCAGCTGGACGGATTCTATTTCAAGCTAATGGTTTATTTATAAGTTTCTGGAAACATCTATAAACAATTCAGGGTTTTTGGCCTGTGGAAAATTCATCTTACCATTTGTTGCTAGTAATCGCAAAGGCATGAATCTTTTATTGCTCTGTAATTTTCCATCTCTCCCTCACCAAATTTTATAGCAATAAAAGTGTATGTTTCATTTCTTCTTTCTTTTTCTGTTTTCAACAGCCATGTAGAGCTAGAAATACAAGATATGTGAGGTGGGATTTAACTACTTGCCGTGTTAGGAGACTGTGCTCAAAGTTAGACCCCTCTGGCCAATAAAGGACAACAGAGTTGACAGCTGGAGTCATGCCCAAGTCATGCACGAGTCACAATTGCAATCTGAAATCTACCATTCAACATCTGTCAGGCCTGCCTTCACAATTGCAGTCAGAAAGTCCAAATTCTCTGTATGTTGGTCTTTTGTTATGAAGCACAATTGTTTATAAATCTTGTTTAGCATCATTCAGACAAAATGCTATGGTGAATAACTGAGAGATCAAATGCACACGTTATCTTAGCAGAAAAAGACCTTGCAAATAAATGACAGGCATTTCAGGAAATCACTAAGATTCATTACTTGGATGATTTCTCATTTTCAGACAGAAATGAAAGGAAATTATCCAATTTCTTTTTTTTATAATAACATCCAATACATTTGATATCCAATTTCATACTGCTTCTTGATTTATAGCATTTTTCAAGCTATTCATACTCTAGCTACTATTACAAAAGCAGCTATTACATTAACCCTTTCAGTGTGGATGTGCCCCAAGAAGTTTTCTCTGCTCATAGTTAAATTCATGTGTAATGTTGAACACCTCTGGGTTTAAAGCAGAATAAAATTCTCTAATATGACTTCAGTCAGGAAGACCAGGCCATGTCCTATCTCCTGCAGACACTGCATTCCTACTGTGAGTTTACATACCCACAAATCCAGATCTGGTGGTGAAGACCACCAAGCAAAGAGAAAGTATCACATCAAGCAATATTTTTGTATTAAAAAGAGATCTTTAGCTAGGACCTATACCAATATTTTAGTCTGTGCTACTACAGGAAATCAAAGGCAATGAAATGTTAAACTAGAATCTGATGCTTTCTGTGACTCCTGTCACAAGTAATCAATAGATTACCATTCAAATTATCCAAATGCTTAACGATCTCTAATGTGCTTTGTTGAATTTGAAATTGCTGATAGTTATTTATAGTGGCTAAATATCTTATAGCTGAAGTCAAAACTCTCCATTTTTCCACTGTCTTCCTGGATTACTTGTTCTCCACCCTACTGGGCAGTTTTCTGTGTGGACACAGTCCTGCAGTTTCCTGTCAACCCCAAACCACTATTTTTCTGTTGTATCTGGAGTTTTGTATGTGAATAGAGATGGAGGTCTTCAGCAAAACCATGTGTTTCTAAGATAACCCTCCTTAAATAACTGTGGGACAGCGTGTTCTCTGAGGCTTGCTTTGGTCTGTAAATTAACACACTCAAATGCTTCCTTATTAGTTTAGTTTTATTGGAATAATTTTAAAGGTGTTTTTCAAAACTGTGAAACCCACCTTTTAAAAAGAAACGTAGATTCTGTGTCCTACAAATATGCACATAAATGAGTGTATTGGTTTCTCTGTGGCCAGGTTTTGGTAGCAGTGGGGGGGGGCTGAGGGAGAGGCTTCTTCGAGAAGCTGCTGGAAGTTTCCCCATGCCCA
>VXBA01001408.1:1059052-1154753 GCA_013399895.1 Serilophus lunatus | reverse complement strand
TAACGAAACCTCTCGTTATATTCTCTCTCTCCTCTATAGCTGGGCAAGGGGGAGTGAGAGAGTGGCTGCAGTGGGCCCCTGGCACTCAGCCCGGGTTAAACCACTACAATGAGTAATACCCTAATGCTGAGGAGAACCCAGGGAGTCAGCAACTTGTTTTCTCACAGATATGCAATCAGTGTTAGTGCAGGAATCTTCAAACTATCATCAATATAAAAGATGCTATGTAAAAGGCTGTCCTGTACATGTTCACAGGAGCAGATAGTTGCCACCTAAGGATAGTGGTAATTTAAAAATAGCTGGAGCATTAATGTTTAGACTTGTTGCATTAAATCATAGCTGTTTCTGGATTTCAGAGGGTTTTGTTAGCATTATAAACCTTTTCAGGCAAAGACAGTGTGATCTCTGAAAGTGTGCCTAGGTGAAAAGAAACTCAGTGGGCTGAAGAGGTTTAGCTGAACCTAGGCTCTCAATAGGAGTGTTAATTGCAGTGTGATTTTAAATACGTATTGTACTATGGATAAAGAGGAATATGACCCTGGAAACAAGAGCAAGCTTTGTTTATTGGAGCTATATTTGTTACTGAGAGGGAACAACGGTTTGGCTAATTATGACTATTCTAAACATAAACCAAAATAATTAACAGTACAAAGTGCACAGAAATATAACTGTACTTGAAAACATACTGCCTTTAATTGCACTGTTCCTCTCTATGTTGTGGTCACTCACAAATTACAGTCGAAGATACTTAGGATGACATTCCATTTTTAATAGTAAAGCAACAGATGCTTTACTTCAACTAAACTGTTTTCCAGGACCCTAGAAAAAATATGACCCAAAGGAATATGGTTATAGAAGAGAGAACATGCCATGGCCAGGAGAAAACACCTACCAAACCTCCTCTTCTAAGCTGACTTTCCTTCCTCTGGACATAAGGTGACAGGAGAATGTGTTTAAAGGAACACAAACCAAACAATTAAGAAGGTTCATAATAATTTATAAGTATTGAATTATGGATCATCTGAAGATGTGAACATGTGCTTTTGGCTGATACATTCAGAGTAGCTCAAGGACTAACTGTGTTTCAAGAAGGATAATCCTTGTGTGCATATGTGAGGGTGAAAAAGGAAAGCCAAGATGTGTTTACTTAATTTAGGAATAAATGTGAAGCAGTAGAGGTCAAACTCTGGTTTAAATCTAGTTCATAACAAATTCCTGTAAGGAGATGCACTATCTCGTGCATTTTGCCATGAGCACAGCAAAATTCAGCAATGGAGCACAGTATTCTGACGAGGCTCCTCTTAACCAGGCAACAGGACTATTCCTCCGTGCCTCAGCTGACTGCAGCCTCTTTCTCTGGATCACCTGTCAGGGTTAGGATTCCATTCTTTCTAGTGCCTCAGGCGTGTCTCACCCCAGTAAGATTAGAGAAGGCATTGCTCCACTTATCATTGTGTGAAACTGTCTAAAACAAACTTTTCAAAGTGACTTAGGTGGCTAAGTCATCTCCATCAAATTTCAACATACCCAAGTTTTTAAGCCACTTTTGACTACAGGATTTTGCACTCTGCTACAGTACATATGTTTAATGTTACTATTATTTGTTTTATGGTTTGTGAATCTACAGAAATAGTTACTGTATCTCTCTGAAAGTTTTAATACAATTAAAGAGTCTCAAGATTCTTACTACTTGCATTTACAGTAAGAGAGGTTGTCTCAAGAGCTGAGAGGACTCAGCCACCTACTGGAAAGCAACACAAAGGGTCCAGTGCAGCTTAATCATAAAGCTCTGGGGCAGGAGGGTGTCAAGTGTATGCAAATGCTTTCAGGTCAGTTGAAGTCTCAGCCTTATGGGATCTATGCTGTATTTGATCATTTTAAAGCTACAAATATCAGATACTGGTACTGCAGACTGTGTCCATCCTTGGTATTCAAAAGACTTCTTCCTCATTATCGGGTAAAAATGTAGAAACAACCTGGATAGTGAAGGAAGGAGCCTTACGGGGTAGGAATTTCCTGCCAAGTTAAATGTGAGCAGTTCCTGGTAATGGCTTGATTACTGAGTACAAGTGTTGAGTAATACACAGTTCTAGACGTGGGCCCGCAAACCAGCAGATGCTGCAAATAGAAACTGACATGAAAATCATGAGTTTTAACATAGCTTATGTCTTTTGAAAGCAGTTTGTTATTGTCCAAAGAGTTCTGTTCTGCAAACACTGTGAGATTAAGCAGGGTAATGTAAGAGTACAATTTATCTCACTACCTCTCCCTCAGGTCCCATTCATACAAATTTCTACAAATATGATCTGGAAGATTATTTTCTCTTATGGCAGATTTGAGACAGGAGAGGTGCTACAACCATATGATAGTAAATAGGATCTTAACTCTGGCAGAACTCAGAATTATATGGATTTTTAATGAGAAAGACTTTCATGTCATTATAAAAATGGAAGTATCAATCTTTCTGTGTAACTGGAAAAGTAAGCAATGTAGGCAGCACCATCTACCTTGCTTAAAACAATCTGTTTATCCTTCGATCTAAAGTACATCCCTCTTTGGTTTTAGGCTGTGAGAAAGGAAGTTTCCTGCTCACTATGTCCTGTTTTGGAGCCTTGAAGCTCAGTCATACTTTCATCACCCTTTCAGTCCTTGAGACTTCTTACCATAACTGTTGTTGTTCTGGATAAGGCAGGACTGTTTCCGGAGACCATGATATTGTTTTATGTGTGTGTGTGGTTTTTTTTTTTTTTGTAATTTTAAGAGCCTCTTCTGGGAAGCAGAAAGGACAACTTTGGAATCATAAAACATAGACTAAGTTTGTTCAAAGCTTTCTGCTTGGTGGTACTGAGAGCTACCACTGTTGTGCTGTAAACTGTGTTATTCTGCAGCATCTCTTTGAACACAGCTGAACGCTGGGAATGCGAACAGGGAGTTTGAGAATAATGAGAAGAATATTTTTGTTACTGGAACAGAATTGCTACAATCCTGACCAATATCATGTAGTTAATGTGGTTGCTGTGTCGTAAAGTTTTGTCTTTCAGCAGTCTGTAAGTAGTTGTTAAATGGCTGAGGTAAACACAGAATCATACTCTACCAACCAGGTGGTGTTTTTTTTTCTTTTGTGGTAGAGAGCTATAGTCACACACTGTTAAGGGACAGAATTTAGTCCCAGTGTCCATCTGCACCCCTGATGTGACATTGTGGTAAAGATACACTGTGCTTGACCTTAGATATTGAAACACTGAATTAAAATGTTGGCCAATGAAGGAATCAAAATCTTTATTACTTTTGCTGAGTGAGATTCTTCTGCTAAGAATGTGACTTTANAAAAAAAAATTTGATATATCAAGCCTCTGGCATTAGTATTTAGAGAAAGTTGGAGGTTTGGAACTGAAATTTTAGGTGAACTGGAGATGACATGATTTTAAGGGCAGCCAAGCACACAGACTGCTCTTTTCTAAAGTACATACAAAAGGCAACGGCCAGATAGGCACAGTATTAAAAGTTACTATTCAATATTGCTTAGTATTTATTTAGAATGTGAAATAAAATTCTACTTATTAACCAAAGAGATGCACAAAGAGTCTGGAAATCTCTTGACAAACATTTACATGGGAGGTGATGATAAACAAACAAGACCTAATACCTAGCACAATGCTTTTATAGGACATGTTTTATTAACAGCTTTGTATTTGTGCTCTGCCTGTCAGAAGAATCCATTATCCTCAAACCTCTCATTGCAGATTTACTGTAAAATGTAGCTCTCTATTTTTAATCAGAGTGTGGGGAATGAAGGGAGGCATATATCCAAAAGCATTAGCAAGTAATACTCAACATCTCTGAAGGCACATTTATGGAATACTTCAATTTGACAGTGAACTGGAGTGGTTATCTTTGTTTTGCTGTTGATGTATCATGAAATTATTCCCTCACACTGATGCAAGTTTATTCGTTGTCTGCCAAGAACAGAATATTGTAATCCTTTCACATGGGGTGTGAAGGCAATTTTTTTCCCTGAGTTATAACCCTCAGATAAGCTAAAAGACAATGTATTATTTAGGAACATGGCACGACCAGTCCTGCTCTCGGAATGCCAGCTGATAACGCTGTACTGGACTGTGCATATGCCTCTGTGCTCAGAAATGCGAAGTTACAGTGCCAGACAACTGGGAACATTTAAATGGGACCCGATTTTCAGGAGGGGAATATTTAACACTTCCTGAAAAGCAGAGATTCAGATAAATAAAAAGGAGACAGCTAAAATAAAGAAAACATTTCTAAAAGTATACATTTCATTCTTTTAGGACAAGGTTACAAAATACTCAGTCTTTGCCAAGAATTTCAAGATTCATATTGAAAACTGCTCTGTATGAGTAAATGTAGTAAAATAATGAGAATTATTGTATGGATTTTTTTAAACTGTGTTTTGACACATAAGAGACATGTAGACATAAATCCTGTCATTATCAGGTCAGATTTCCAAGGCTTTAAGAACTTTTCTTAGATTCAAGCTGTAGTTTAAGTAGGAATATATGTTTCAATATAATTTGTTTCTTATATAAAGGAATCTAGAATTCTGAAATTTAATAAAACCTGTGAATTCCTGGGATTACTTAAGCTTGTTTTTACAGAAGCCCTTAGCACAGCTGCCTTCTGCAACCTTGTGAGATAGTTGAGAGATAATGCTGCATTAACTGGGAATGGAAATTGAGCTTTTTTCAGTAGAACATGGTTAGTCTTGGTATTATATTTTACTATATGTTTTGGCAACAATTTGCAAGTGTTGCATAAGCCTTACATATTTCTGGAATAAATCAGCTGGTAGTTTTCACTGAGGACACATCCTCATCTTTTCTCTAAAAATAAAGTGACAGATTATATTTACATTATGTTAAATTTCAACTGAAAGCAAACCAGAAAAGCAGATCTGATGCTATTGCTGTGAGGAGAGGTGGAAGATTATGGAAATTCCAGGTATTGTGGAAACAAAGATCGATTTTTCAGAAGACAATTCATTCCTACTAATATTTAAAAATTGTTATTGTGCTTATAGACAATAACCCTGGCTTTACCCCTTTTTTCTGTAATTGATGACGCACTGACCCATTCCAGTAAATATATTCAGAGGAAATAATATAATTTTTGTACCTGTAATACACTTTCCCTTGGCTTTGTGAGCTGAACCCTCCAAACTAGATCAAAAAATACAATCTTTTACTTCTAATTTTATACGAAGAAATGTGGGGATAGATGCAGCCTAAAATTGCTATTCAGGCACAGTTGCAAACATGCTGGGGTAGTGCACCAAGAAAGGTGATGTCATTTGCAGCAGCCTCATAACTTTCTCAAGTCAGCTAGAATCCATACGAGTGTCAACTGCCATGAATCACCACCACCTCTAAATACAATTACTTAGCAAAATTACTTAAGACTAAAAAGACAAGTGCTGGTAGCTAAGGACAAAATTTCATATTGAGGTATAATAAATTATAAAGAAAGTTAAATATATTCACTAGAAAGGGAAATCAGACCCTCAAGGTACCTTTGTCTAATTAAAATTTTATCTCAGTTTGACCACCTCATAATTTGTGACACTGTGTGCTCTGATGTCAAGAAATTAACTGGAAATTGTGAACCGGACAGCTTCAGAGTAAGAAAATCTGTATCCTGATTATAAAAGCAATTTATTTGATTGGTAAAAATACCTGGAAGATCTATTGGGATTCAGAGTAGATCCTCAAAGAGACGAGCATTTCAAATCAATAATGACTTTCTGCTTTCAGTGCCTTTGGTAAAATCTGTTGTACGGGTGGGTAAAGACAGAAGCACATGCTTGTACTGAGCAGTATAAACAATTCATATGAGAGTCAGCCCCTGCCTTGTGGGGCTTTGCAGCTCTGGGTAGCACTAAGTAGCAGAAGAGTAACGTCCAATTAAATTGCTTGTGTTAGTGAAAGCACTTGACAAGGTTCATTCAAAAATTACCCATAGAGCTAAACCAGGACAAGCATCTAGTGACCTAAGTCCTTAGAGTAGACATGTAACTACTGCTCACTGCCTTTTTCCCTCACTGTATTTTCAAAATTATTCTTTAATCTCCTTTTATAGAAATCCAAACCGATTTGGTCTGCAAGACCTAATGAGAGCACTGCTCCTCATCCATATTTTCATTGCCATATAAACCCTGTTGCCGACTGACAGTGAAGAAGCGGCAAATCTCAGAAAGAGAGCTGATAGTGCCAGAGTGTATCCAAACTGTGATGAACTTGATTGACAATATGGGACATGAGAGATGTCATGAAACAGAATCAAACTGTCACAGAAATAGAAAGCCCCTACACAGCATATAGATGCCTGCATTTTATGTTTGTACAGTAAACTTGTATGCTGGTCCTTATTTTGTCTGCAAGTTTTATTTGTACTCTGTTGAAGCTCCAATTTGGTTATCTTCAGCTGGTACCTTATAGTGAGAGTTTGACATGAAGGCTTGTAATCAGACATTATTTTGTAAACAAGGAAAATATATCCTATATATAAAATAAGTTATAAGGATCTGTGAATTGCAAGCCTATCTTGATACTGAGGTTTTCTTTGGTGATCTTACAAATCATGGCAGTGAGTTCTAAATGGATTATGACGTAACCAGAACTCAGCAATAGCATTGCAGTCATTATTAAAAGTCAAGTTTCAAAAATGCACACTTGAAAGGACACTGCATTTAAATTAGATACTTTCTCTTCCAGCTTCTTATTTCCCTCTCTCTTGTCATTTAACCTCCCTTGTCGTTCATCCAATGTCTGTGAATACAAGTGACTATGAATAAATTTTAAAAATAACATAGTGAAGAAGGATATACAAAACAATGAGTAATAAATTAGTTACTGAATGATACACCAATGCAGGGAGATTTTTCTAGCATATTCACATTATAATCAGAAATAAATGATTTATGACATGTTTATGTAATAAATACTCATTTTAAGATGAGGGAGAATTCTGCGTTTATAGATCTTTCTTCAACAGTGAGGAGGATGCTACTAACATTTATTAATGGTGTTTAAAAGGAACAGTAGTAAAACAAAGTCAGGAAATATGGATGGGTCTGAGCTAGGTCTAAACTCATAGCAAACCTGGGAAGAAACTGTTCCTTATGGTCTGGAACCATAGATAAATACTTCCTTTTTGCTTGTTAAAACTCTTATAAAGCAGATATGTAAGCATTAGAAAGTTGCGAGAGTTTAGTGATCAACATTGTAAAGAGAGTACTAACCTGATCTGAAGCCACGTGAGCATTGGTGTTGTGCCCCCACCAAATACCCAGACTGTGAAAAACACAATAAGCAGTGTTGTGGTGAACATCATTTGTTTGGGCTGGGATTCTGTGTCTCGGATGGCCAGTGCAAATGCTATTGCACCACGTAAGCCTGGAAAAAGAAAAAAGACAAGTATGATGAACTTTATGCTATGGAGAGACAGAATCTTATTCTTTTCAGTACAAACCCACTTCCAAGAGCAGAAGAAATTTTCAGATCGAGATCCTGCTTATAAGATACTGAATTGTGGTGATTGTAAGGATGGGGTTTAATGCAATATAAGCAACTTTTTACAAATGGACAATAAAAATACTATCGTATTCCCATAGTAATCACACATTTGTTTTATATCTACTGAATTCTTTGTTTTGAATAATTGCAAATGAAACAGTAATCTGAAATTTCTGCTTGTTGAAAAATAATCATGAATAATCATGAATCAGAGGGATTCATGAAGTGAGGTGCAACTAAGAAAGAGGATTGGCATTAAAATCTGTACTCAAATATGCTGCTCATTTCTTGCTTGAAAAAAGAACATTTCCTTAAAATAATTCAATGTGCTAAGATCAGTCAGAAAAAATATGGCTTAAAAACAATGAATAGTTTTTAAAAAGATGATTTTAAGTATCTAAAAACAAATGCAGAATAAATTAGTGTACTTGAAATATAGTTGTAAAATTATATACCTACAGGGACTGAATAAACAAGAATGTTCAAAGGTGGCAAAACTAGCTAAATGAGTTTAAAAAAGGCCCATAGGTAGTAATAAGCTGTCTAAATACATCTTCACAGAGTGCCATGTTTAAAAATTGAGGGGGAAAAAGCCTGCTAATGCCTCCAGTCCTCAGGATGCATAATACAAATAATACTCTATATTTTCCATTGCTTTTCCAGTGCTTTCCAAAGCATTTCTCAGTGCTTTTCTTTTCTATATTTAAATTTACTTTATTATTTTCTAAAAAAAAAATGCACAAAATAAGTGTAAAAGCCATTACACGTATACAATACACACTGAATCCAAAAAGTACTTTGCAAGTATTGAGAGATTAAATCTAGTAATTAAACCTCTTGTAAGGCACTGATGGCATAAGCAGAATCATTTAATTAACTGCTAAATGCAGCTATTTTTGGCCTAGAACTCTAAAGCTCAAAGCTAGAATGTGAATTATTTGGTATAAAAGCTGGGCAGTTTATCCAGGGAACAGCACAAAGCCATTTCTGCAAGGAAGAACCAGACTGTAGTTACACAGTCAGTGTAGCTGGTTCCAACACTGCAGTCAGCCACTGGGCTTGTCCTTGGCTTTAATTTTCTGTAAAAGACATTTCTCAGGATGCAGATGTTTTACTATTTTCCTACAGGGGAAAAAATATCAGCTAATTTTAAACAGGTGTCTGAGGAGGGAATGAGTTGCTACTGAAAAGATCTTTTTTCAGTGGTTATGGTGGTAACCTGGATGTCTAGCCCAGCTACATATCAATTGCACCACAACTGCAGTATTATATCTAGAATATCTGTTTTGATAAGAGAGGATATAGAAAAAAAGGTAATTTATATATATCTACTTCTTGAGTGCTGGACTGGCTGAAATAGTGAGTGCCTTCACTGCATTTTTCATTTACAAAAGACTCAGCATAGTCTATAAGAGCTAATTCAGTTTCAACTTAAAAAACCACCCAAAGTAAAATAATCAAAGCCTTTGCTTCCAAGTAAAGCAGTGGGAAGCTGATGAATACACCTAAAATGTCAAGACTCAATGAGAAGCAAGGAACACTACTCTCTCTCTCCATATATCAAAATACATTCCAGGTAATAATACAAATGAAAGAAGGGAATTTTAACAACCTCAGAAAATGTTAGGATACTGAAAGAGAAAGAAGAAAAGGAAGACTAGATTTTCTGTAACACCTCAGGAAATATTGCCAACAAAGCACAGTGGAATGATTGGATGCAGTGGACATTGGTACCTCAGCTGCATCTGGAGAGAGTGGTGAGGCAGAAGGACCATTAATAGATTCTCTCCCCTCATCTTTCAGAGATGATGCACTGACAGTAGCTCCACATCTGTGCTGTGATCCATTCATCCTTGGGCTCTGTCACAGATTTCCTATCAGATTTTTCTGCTGGCTGTGCCAGCATTAGGGATTCATCTTTAAAACTCTTTAATATGCCAGAGCCTACAAAGAAAACCACCCCAGCGTTAAATGTCAGAGGCCCCAGAATAGAGCAGGCGTGTCCTGGTGGGCTCTTGGCCATCCTATGCTCCCACTTTACCAGACACACTTTCCCAAAGCCATCCCTCTGAAGAGCTTTGAGGGCTGTAGTGTTTGTTGCTGGGGTGAAAAGAATTTGCCAGGAAAGAAGACTTTCTGTAAGTAAATCTGGAGTTTTGGTTTCAACTGTATTTCTCTGCTCTTTTCTTCTCTGCTTTCTTTTCTATTTGGCTGATTACACGACATATCTATGTCTCTTGGAAAAGTTCACATTAACACTTCCCACCTCTATGTCTGTATAAGTGTGCAGATGTAAATGCCTGCAAAACAACTGCCTGTACACTGGCATTCTTTTATGTTTTAAATCTGCATTTGTGTTCCTCCTTTCAGACTCCACTGCTGCTGTAATGCCTTATATTAACAGCAGCCACCCCTGTAGCACTGTGTCCCGCAAGCCTCTCTGTTGCTGATTTATATCCTGTAGAGAGGAGGAAAGCACAGTAAAAAGTAAATAAAGATATCGGAAGAGTGGAAGGCGCAATAGTGAAATAGTGAATATGTAAAATATTTCCTTCCTCATCATGTGGCAGTGATGACTGTATCATAAATTGCCATAAATAAGTTAATCTGTATCCATTAATTTTCCTTCTCTTGTAATTTTATTACCAGTTAAAGGCATCCTAGTAGGGTATGAAGTGAAATGAGGCGTTTTTCATTCAGCATAGACCACTAGTGTATTGTGATAGCTCCCTTAGACTGTAAGACTTTAAAACTTTGCTTTTTACATGAGCAGACTGCTGGACTGCTTACTTTAGCTGATGTTCAACTTAATTTGAGAAACTCAGGCTTAATTATAGAAGGACTAATCAAGTTTTCATTTACAATGGAATGTTATCAGGAATTGTGATTAAACATAATTGTAGAAGTGAATCCACCCTCCATAATGTGGTGTTAGAGGAGTGGCAGAAGCTGATGAAGAATGTGATAAATGAAAATGCTACATAATCCACTTCCAAGCCTATCACTTCCACAGTTTCTCAAATGTATTAATATTCTTCAAAAAGCAGAGCTGAATGACTTCAGTAGAATTCTTTGCAGAATAAGGTATAATCAAGTACTAATTAAGAATGTACTTGCCTGACCTTAATTCTTTTCTCAGCAATTTTTCTTACCACTCACATTGGTGATTGTGGCAGTAAAACTCAGTAAAAAAAAAAGCAGTAAATGTTTGGTGTATTTGGTAATAAGATAGAAAGCAAAACTATCCCCAAATTCATTGTTTTCTACAACTGAATGTGTGATGCTGTGGTGACTGGTGCCCATTTTCCCCTTTGATTGACTAGAACCTGATGCTACATCAGAACAATGAAGGGGATAAAATAATGGAACAAGTTACCCAGAAAGGTGGTGAATGCCCCATTCCTGGAGACACTCAAAGTCAGGTTGGATGGGACTCTGAGCAACCTCATTAATTGAAGATATCCTTGCTCATTGCAGAGAGTTGGATTAGACCATTAAAGATCCCCTCCAACCCAAACTATTCTATGACTTTTGCTACTAATCTTCAGATAATGTTTTCCTTCAAACTAAATTCAATGTCTTGTTTACTTGTATCAGAAAAATGTTTCTCCTTCTGGCAGTCACTGTCCTCTGTTTATCACTGTACACACAGTACGATGAGTTTATAGCACATAAGAATGTTATTGGTAACTAAACACAAATCTTGGTGCACCTTAAAAAGTACAATTACACCCATGTAATCCATGCATCCTAAGGGTTCTGTGGCGTGTGCAGCTGCTGGCAGTGTGAGAGACAGTCTTTATAAGTCTACTTGTAGATGATGCCGTTTACTTTGTTATAACATTGTAAAGACATTTTTCTCTACAAAATACAGTTTTTTCTTCAAAAATAGTTAAACATTCTTTTCTGAGAATGTTAACATTTCCATTTTAGAAGTTTTAAATACTACTGTCTCAGTTCTGAGCTGCCAGACTGTCCTGGAAAGCTAAAGTGTGAGCGTGAGTTCTCATGTTCACTTGCTGGCTGCAGGCTACTTTCTGCTTCTGTTCTGTGGAGAACGAAATCTGACTGGAGAAAATGAGGACAGAAAAAATTAAAAACATGAGATGTGTTTCAGGAGATTTTTAACTCTATACTTTAGCTGATGAAAAACAAAAGCCAAAGTGGATCCCAGACTCTAGGCAACAAATGATATGAAGCTATTTTTCATGCTGCTGTTTAGCTGGCTACCTACTGTCAGCACTGGAGTGATCTACATACGCAAGTTTCCCGGCAGACGGTCACAGGTGAGCAGGCGGTTTGAAAGGCAGCTCCCACTGGACGTGTCATCATCTCTCACCACAGTCTAGCTGGTATTAACTGGCATTTTCAGTGGCAGCTTTTAGCAGAAGGATTGAATGGATACAGAAATGAACTACTGTGTTGCTCTCTGCAGAACTGGAATTACATGGGCATAAATGAGGCCTCCTGATGTGCAGTACTCCTGAGGAGGAAGCTTGAAATGTGGTGCATTGTGTTTCACTTGTTATCTGGCTAAATGGATCTGTGTGCATCAAGACTGTCAATCAAGAACTTTTATCCATAAGATTTTGGATTAGATTTCTATATAAAAAGCAGGAAAATGAAGGGGGGAAAAAGGGCTGAGTTTCTAATTTTAGGAAATTATATCATAAATGGCACTAGGGGATCTGCATTTCTATCTTTTACTGAACAAATAGCTTATAAGTGAGTTTTTCCTACCTAGCATCAGAAAGTAAAGTGGAGTTATTTCTAGCTTGTACAAGTCAAAAAATACAGAATCCAGATGATATTTTAGTGGTTCAGGGGATGATGTACATGTCAGAGTAGAACATGGCTCCCTCTTCTGGATTTTTAATTTTTGTTTTATTATTTTACAATGTTAACAACAATCAATAAAATTAAATATCAAGTTGGAATATGTATGAAAAGGCCTGTGAAATGAAAGTCTTATAGTCTCAAGTTTCAAAGGAAAACTGTTCCTAAAGTTAAAGGAACTGCCAAGACCACGTCTGATTTAAGTATCAGTACTAACACTGTCCAAGTTAGATATTTATTTGCTGGTATGCAAGCATACTGTCATGTATACTGAGGATGATGCCTCTAAAACAACACAACATAAAAAATATGGTATCCCCAAATTGCCATGGAAGTGTAGTCACATGGGGGACAACGGTTTAAAAGACAATGGCTTCCTGGGTGGTGGGTTTTCAAGAAGTTAATTAAAATAGGTCTAGAGCACAGTGAAGTTGATGAGAATGCATCCATTTGCTTCAGAAGCTTTGAAGAGACGACCTTGAGTTTTAAAATAATGAATCCTTTGTGATAGATGTGGGTTTTTCTATTGACAGATGATGATCTTTGTCAGTTGCTAAATGTGGACAGGAAAAATACCAAAAATACCAAAATAGCTCTTACCTGAAAACATCATCATGTGCTGAAAGTTCCTGGGAATCTTTTGTTTTCGACCCAAATTCAAAAGGAAAGAAAGTGGATATATGTTGCAAGCTCTTGCTACAAAAACTGCCACCTAAAATATAAGGCGTTGAGGAAAATAGTGGAGGAACTACCGACAAAAACAATGTTAACCCAATATTTCTCTAAAGTTATTTTAAAAATGTAATTAAAACGAATGTGATATTATCTTCCATCACATTTTACATGTCATATCCTTCTACTTCCAATAAAATTGTTCAGTGGCAGAGATTTGCCTTCTTCAGACTCTCTGGTTTTATATTCATCATTATATATCCCACTTCAATCACTCTACTTCTACTCATCACATTTGTGTCACATGTGACTTCGTCTTCAGCCCTCAGTAAAATTCCCATCATCAATTGCAGAGATGGCATTATCTCCTTGAGCAGCAATTTTTAAAGAATAAATGTGCTATTAGACCTGATTATTACTTTCTTATTTCCAGACGATTCATATTGTCCTTGCACTTTTTGCTTTTTCTTCCCCTTTTCTGTGGAGATTCTTTGAATGAAATTCTTTATATTTCCTCTGTGGAATTACCACAGAAGTTGCCTTAATTAGAAATATGAGGCTTTATCGGATTCAAAAAAAGGCAATCAGGGCTCCTCATACCTGCTTTTAGCACATTCACCCACCCTTTGTATTGTGAGTTTAAGGGCTCAGTTCTGGCACTCCCAGTCTGAGACATGGTGTGGGCAGTAGAATAGATGATGTACTTGAGTGGTGATGTCTATATCTCGTCAGCTGGGCCAGGAGCTGCCTAAGGCTCCTCTGGGCTTGGGAGAGCCTGCATTAGCAGCAGTCAGTTCCCATGCCCTGTGTGCAGCCATCCATGCTGCAGTCTGTTGGCTCCTAGTGACAGAACAGGACAGACCCAGGGCCCTGCACTGCCCTGCAGCAAAGCCCCATGTGGGCTGCAGAGGGCTGCTCCCATGTTCAGTTGCCTTCTCATGCCAGGAGTACAGGACACAGTATTGTACTGCCTCGTGGAGGGTACAATGGGCTGTTGGAGTCCTCTTCCATCTAACCCAACCTTAGCCAAGGGAGCTATGATGCAGTTCTCATTATTTATTTAGAAATTACATTTAAAAATTACTGCAAGTAAACAGTATGATCCCAACTTTCAAAACTATTATAGTTCATCTAAAAGTGATAAGCTAAGGGCTGCTGCTCTGAGCCAAAAAAATCATTGTAATAAATTGCCAGCAAGAAAAGAATCTATACTGCTGTACAAGTAAGCCACAGATTTACTGAGAAACTGCGGCAGAATTAAAGACAGACTTTTTCTTACCAGTCTCTTAGGCACATGATGGTGTAAACAAATCCATGTACACTAGAGATATCATATAGAAAGAAGGAAAGATTTGAGCAAAGCAGAATTGTTTTCTTTCTAAGGACTTAATATAATTTAAGTAGTTTTGGGAAAGTCCTGCTTATGGCACACATCTGTCTGGAGGCAGTCTGTGGATCTGCACAGGCTCCAGATAGCCAAAAGGTTTTGTGTGCCAGCACCTATCCCCACAGTTGTGACCCAATACTCATCCCAATTTCCCACCCCACTAGTAAACCGGTGGCAAAAGTTCCTCAGCTGTTTTAAAGCCATTTCCCTGTAACAGATGAGCAAAACAGCAACTATGCAAAGAACATGTGCTTACATGCACTGAGGCAGATATTAAGGTATAGGTAATATAGATCATTGCTCTTGGATTTGCCAAAAAATAGATTTTTAGCATTCAAGGAACTGACTGGTTTGCTTGTTGACTTTTTCTTTTCACATGGAACATACAGTCTTTATAAATATATATACACAAAGATACATAATTCTTTAAAGCAAAGGATACAAATGCACCAAATATAAAAAGAAGATTGAAGATGTGATTTTGAAATGTAAATAGTGCGAGTCCCATGTAACAGAAGATGACGTTCTCAGCCAAAAAATTCATGAACTCGAACAACTTAGACGAGAGAGAAAGAACAAAATTATGACTCATGTCTGTAACAAACTACGCATTATCCCAGGTTCCCTTGGAATACAGAACTGTTTAGATGAAAGGAACATAAATTACTGTCTTTCAGGGGAGGATGTTAAAACCACCTAATTTGCTATACAGTATACCAGGTGTCTTTTAGCTTTAAAAATCATAGTTGCTTGCATGTTTTTCTCTGATTCGTGTATGAAAGCTTGACATAGAAAATGACAACATAAACAGCAAATGAGTTATACAAGCGCCAATGAAAACTGCAAAGAAACCCAGGGAATTTAGCTTCAGTCATGTTTACAGAGTTGAGCCTGGGAAAAGGCTCCTGGTTACACAGGAGAGACAAAGGACAAGAGAGACAATAAATTTCCTAAATGGACTTCCAAGAACATGTGCCCTTAAAATATGACATGGTCTTCTTACTACGATGAAAATGATCCTAAAGATGGAAACTTTATTGCATTTTATGGACATCAATATTAATTTCAAACCAAGCTATTTAAGATATCATTTAAAGGTATTATAAAATAAGCTTAAAATACATGATTAGGGTAGGATTTCTTCTGTGAAAAAACAAGCAAAGTCAAAATATTAATTTGTCTTGAGGGGATGTTCTTGATTGCATTTGCAGCTGATTATATAAAAACTAATAAATTTTCCTACTTATCTACATCTGGAAAAAATTTCTGCCAAATAACCACAGAGAAGAGAAAAAGAGGGCTTTTCACTTCTGAAGTCACTTTGTGCTCAGGATTCTGTGCTAACAAATCATGATGTAGAGTTAGGACTGAAGTCTGTCAGTCTGTCTACAATCAGTCATACATCATTATCTGGAATTTTACTATGTTGATGCTTTATTCATTTTCAGTATGCTTATGTGTTTTTTGTAATATGTTTGTGCTTCTAAAAATAGTTATCCAATAACAATCAGTAAGATTTAACAAAAGAAAAATGAGAGCTGTCACAATCATTAAAACAAATTTGTGAGGGAAAATGATGTAACACCCAGTACTATATGAGAAGATATTTGGGAACCCATGGCAGCACCATCAATTATCCCAAGCATAAATTCCATAGTCCCCATTTTGTGCTGCAATACTGAACAACATGAAAACAAACACAAAAAAATATTTTCAGGTTATCAGTCTGAAATTATTTTAATTAAATTTAAATGAGAGAAACCAGATGTCAAAAAAGCTCAAAATATGAGATCTTGCAACCCATAGAAATTGTGATACATCCTTTCATTTCCACTTGGGAGCAAATATGATTCCATGTCTTTGTTGGAATGTCATCTGAGTGTTTAAAGCATTAGAAAAAATATGTCATGACAGGATCTACACATATATAAAATAGATATTTGTGTATATATGAAAATCTTTTTAGGGAAGGATACTGCTTTGGGGAGCCACAATTGCATACTTTAGTTGTTGGGATAAGAAAAGTGCTCCAAAAGATTTAAAATATTTCATTCTTAATTTACAAAATCTCATTAAAGACTAAAAAAAAAAGCAAAGTAGATCTACTATTGATGCATTTTAGAAACACAATTTCTGAAACTAAATTTTATTTCTTGTCTTCCAAATGGTTTTTATCATATGTTTTTTTGAGGAATACAGATTTTTGCTGTAGCATTGCTTTTGCTCTATACTCTTTCTCTATAATCTTTAACAGTAAATTCAAGAGTTTACTCTTGCCTGAAGTGCTTTCATGACATAGCTGATTTTGAACTTCTCCTCTCTTATCTCCCAGCAATCTGATCAAGATGCAATCCTTATGGATTTCTTGTGAATCCAATCTACTGCATCTTTGACATATATCTATAATTTTAACTCCTTTTACTAACTACATGCATCCTGTTTCTTGCTACTTCAAACCTCCAGGCTCATTTCAGTAAAGGGTTCTTAAAGAGAAAAAAAATCTCTCATTCTTGACTAGTTGTTTCCACTCAAAATGAACAACACATTCTGGTTTTGCTCACTGGGCAACTGTGTCCTTCCCACCAGCACAGGCTGTTGGTTCCTCGGCCTCGATGTGCAGTGTGTGTAGCACTTTGTAACAATGTCATCGATGTCAGATACATCCAAAGCCAAATCCCATTGCTGGACATGAATTCATTTTTTTGCAAGAGCAAATACAAGCCAAAGACCTGTTTTATTCTGTTTGTGTGTGTGTGTGTGTGTGCGTGTGTGTGTTTGTCCGTGTTTTTGCTGAATTGATCTGGTTTATTTTTTTTCTTCCTCTCTTATCTCTGGTTTCTCTATATTTTGATCTTCCACTATCAGAGCACTGCCTGCTTGCTAGAAGATTAAATCCAGACTACTTTCCTTCCTTTGTGTAGCAAAAATCCAGGTGCTATTTCAATAGCTAATTTACAGCAGGCCCAGCTCCTTCCTGTTCCAGGCACAGCCATGATATGGTCTCTTATAAAAGATTCAGCTCCTTAGAATGGTAAAACTATCTCATCAGCTTCATTCAGAATCTTCTGTGTTCCCCACATAGTTTTCTGTGTCTTTTTAAAAGTATGACTCTTAATTATATAACTCATTTATTCACTGAATGCAACGTATTCCAATTTCTCACAAGGAGTTAACAAAAAAAAAGCCAACCCCAAACCAAAAAAAAATCACCCCAAACTGTATCCTGGAACACGGTGCTTGCAGATACAACATTAAACTCATCCTCCTGACTTCAGTTTTATTCCTGCATTTAAGTATGATGTTTTATTTAGTGTTCAACTTGTGTATTTTGTGCAACAGTAATACAGAACTCATGGAGATATTCCATTCAGCTCTTAATTGTCAGTGCTGTGCAGCACAAATTCCTTTAGAACAAAACAATTTATTCTAGCGATCTTCTGAAAACCATATTAAGAAACAGCTTCCTAGGAGCATTTTCCCAAATTGTCATGCCTTTCACTCAAATGTTTCTGTCATTATTTTAAAGATGACATGTCAAGACCTTTTGACGAGAAGCAGAAAAATAAGAGGAATATGTTTCCAACTGTAATTTAAAATATCCCAGGTCGCCCAAGGAGTTGCACCAGACACAGTAGCCTCTGAATGATGTCCTTTTTTCTCTAAGTGTCCAAAAGTCAGTTCTGTGCTATGGTCCATGGTATGCTTAAATGCCACTCAGAAATGTTCTTTTTTTTGAATATATGTACTTGCAAAGTGGGATTACTTTCATAGGAAGAAAAAGTCAGGAGTAAAGTCCTAGATACTGAGTCTTTGGAAGTATTTTGACTACCCATAAATTCTCTTCCCTTGCCACCCACACAGAAAACTAACCTCTTTCTCCTCTAAATGAAATTGGCATTAAAGTGCTCATATGCCAACATTAGTTTTCCCAAGGCTACCAGAAAATTATACTTGAAACCATTTTAATATACACATAGTAACAAGAAAATTTTTCAGTATAAAACTTAAAAACCTCGTTTGTAATGTGACATTTCTACCTCTCCACAAAGTCTATAAATCTGCTTTTATTTTTAAAGTAAGAGCTGTAATAAAACATCAATGTCAACACATTGCAGAGTAGAGGATTAATTACAAAAACACTAGTTCAGAACCAATCCAGGCACTTGGATCAGCTAAATAGATCAGCGAGCTACTGAAACTTGTATTTTCTTTGCTTTGGTAAATTTCTCTGCAAATAGTGGTTATTACAAAAGATTGATATTAAAATTGATGTTATATTTATGTATTTAAACCATTATTCACTAAATATGCTTAGTTTTTCTGTTACTCTCAGACGTTTTAAGTACTAAGAGGGATGTGCAAAAAATTGGTTTTAAATTGGGACATTCATCTGGAAAGTATCACTTGCAGTTCAGTTCTCACCAGCAGAGGAAGGAATTAATCCAGGATATTTGCACTTTAAGTCTTGCTGTAACCAATAGGTTTATCTTATAACAATGTTTTATTTTAAGTCAAGTGAAAAAAAATGTATATATGATAAAGAAACCCTTTTAGCATTATCTTTTCAGTGAGATAAGGAAAACCTTGTTTTTCTTCTTTTTCCTTCTCTCCACCCTCACAGCTAACTTCAAACCAATTAGAGCAACATGATATGCCAGAATGGCTTTTGCAACTCAATTTATTTTATAGAACTACTTATATTTTCACTGAGTGTTAGAAAGATTATCTAGGCAAGTAATTAGTGCACCTGGAAGATGGGACACACTAAGTACTAATCTCAGCTACACTAAAAATAGAATTCTTTAAAGGATCATCAAAAGGAGAAAATGATCATAATCTATGCCACAGTCCCCTTGTGGTTGGGGAGATGGAAAATGTAAGGTTTTTCAAATCCTAATATTTTAAAGAGCATTTTTCATCTCAGGGGAATAAAGTTAGTGTGACAAGACTGGGTAAAACAGAACTACAAACAGCCTTCTTTCCTCTGAAGGGAATAACGTTAGCATTGGGATATTGTGTGAAAGCTGAATGACATTCACAATTTTCTTCCAGCAAAATTTAGTGAATTTTACTCACTGATGGCAATTTGCATTTGTTCATTTGGTTTAATACCCATTGAATGAATGTCATCCACCTCTTGCAGGTACCTGCAAACCCTTCTCTAGTTGCACTATTTTGCTAACGACACAGAGAAAAGCCACCCGTCTTGGGTGGCTGTGATCCTGCAGTGATATATTCTTGCATCAAAACAGGAAGAGTTTCCAGAGTCCAATGTCATCTAGGAAGCTAGGATGTAAAATTGATTATACATCTGAAGGTGACAGAGAACTATTAAAAACACAAGCAGTCAATGTTAAGTGATGGCTATAAAATTTATTATATTTGAATAGTGCTATTTAATTAGAATGGAGCTATTAAAAATGTTCCATGAAATCAAGGATATTGATAAATCAATAATTGATGAAAATTACTTTCCCCTAATTGTTTTGAATGAAAATGCAGTTAGAATTTGAACTACCATAATTTTTCTGAGATTGTAGAAACCCTTATTATAGCCTAATTGCTTTATTTAATCTTTTGCTTTTGATTAGAAGTTTCAAAATCAGAAAAAGAAGGTTTGAATTTGAACCTCTTCCTTGAAATCTTATGCAGCTATAATGAATATTCACAGCATAGTGATATAGTGCTCATCTCTGAATAGCATGCTAAGATGAAGGAATCAGCAAAAGTAACTCAAACATAACAGAATACATATTTGTTGATGCTGCTAACTTTGATATCCAAGCATATCTGACTCGACTTATACACACACTAGCAGAGAGAGATTCTTACAAGATCTTTAATTACCTGGGGAAAAATTCTGGCCTTTTTTATCAGTAGGCTTTGCTACTGAATTAAATGAATTTCACACCAACAGATTCATTGAAGACACAATAACTTTCTCTTTCTCTATAGAGCTGGGAGGTTTAAAGGATTCAGGAGGCCTGAGGAAGAACTGGGAAAAGAAAACAGAAAAGAAACAAAGAAAATAGTAGCACCAAGGGGAAGGAAAGGCCAGCAACATTTTGTATTTCCATGGTATGGATTACTCTTTCTAGCATAATATACACACCACCACCAAAATTCAGCTTGGGAGAACCTGGAAAAGTACTGGCAAAGACTAAACTTCTGACTACAACAGCAAAGAAAAATGTTTGCCTCGTTTATAAAGGCAAATCCTATTAAAAATGTCATAGGTCTTGAGTAGCTTCACTTGACAAAGGGCGTTTAAACAAAAAATGTTGAAAAATAGGCAGCTACATTAGAATTTAACATTTAAATTAAGTGTTGACTTCAAAATAATTTGGAACCAGCTCTAGCTCACTAGTCTTGCGAAGTTGCCTACGAAAGGGAAATTTGGCAAAATTGTTTTTTTTCAGACATGGCTCAGTTTTTGAGAGGGAAAATTTTTAAATGACTATCCCCCTTTCCTCCAGCACAAACGAGTTTTGCTTTTATACATCAGGCCTTAAGTTTTAACTGAAAAAACCCCAAGAATGAGACCTGAGTGGAATGCATCACCAAAAGAGTGGGGATGGGGATGTTGCTTCTACAACTTGTCAGCTAAACTCTTACTTGGTTCACAAACTAGAAACAACCATTTTCGAAGTTCTAATTTATCTGAAATTCCTGAACTGAGATGTTGCAGGAACAAAGGAAGGAATACCCTAGTGTATCAAGATAATGTGTTTGGGGACTACTGCAGTTAAAGCTCAGTGTTTATTTTGGCAGGACTGTATTCTGCAAGCATTAAGGAAGAGTTCTGCTCTGGATGGGATACAAGAGTGTAGCTGGAAAACCCTTTGAAGGGATATAAAGAACTTTTGACTGATCAGCAAATACTGGTAGTACTAGAATCATGCTATTAGGGATGAATTTGGAAAAGTTTGGAAACACCTGTTCCACTCTCTGATGGAGGTAATGGATAGAAGTAAAGATGGTAATGGAAAATGAAGAGGCTTTTAATAGCCTGTGCTGTCAAGGATTAAGCTAGTGTTCTTATAAAGCTAAAACCAAGGAATAAACTATGTGTGGAGGAAAAAAATTTTTAAAAAAGCCAAATAATAATAACATTGCTAAAAAAGAAGCTTAAGGTTATGACGTTTTATGAACAACTGGAATACTTCTTCCTAGGATGGTAAATCACCGATCATGTGGAAGCAGGGAGATATCTGACAGTTGAGAGCGATAAAGAGCAATGGTTAAAGAAAGAAACAATTTGTGGCTTTGCCAAAGCAAATTTTAGGTAACAAAGGAGATTTAGATGATTTAAAACAAGGCTATTCTTGTAATCAAAGAAAAATGGAATATTATCATTGTAATCTAGTTGTCTTTAAAATGGCAATGAGCTAACAGATCTTTCGTGATTCTGTGTTTATATTAGAGTTAGAGGAACTGCAGTTGAATTTTCAGAATTAAAAAAAAAATCAAGGTTGTCTTTCCCTTTCATTCCTCTCAAGTGTGTTTTTCTTTCTTTGACTTGCTGCTACAGTTCTCACCTCTAGTAATCAATTCAATTTTTAAGGAGGACAAATGCAATTTATTCCATTTCAACTTGCTGAGGGGAAATATAATACTAATTCTTGACGTGTGTTCATAAAAACAGTTTCCTTCCTTGACAGGTTTTGAGTGTTGAATAGAAATTCAGCTAGTTTCTGTATTTTAGGAGCTAGAAACCAATATGAGGGTCTTTAACCTATCAGGAATAATAATTTGAAAAGGGATAATTATGAAGTCTTTGATGTCTTTTCTTCATGAGTATATGATTTCCATTTCACCACAAATCTGACGTACTACAGGACAAATACTTTTTCTTTTTACATCTGTTCTATAGAAATTATATTTGAGCTTCGAGCTACCAATATTGATGTTTCCCTTTACACTCTGTACAACTAATTCTTTGGAAAAAAGCTGTGGAACTGTAAAATAGGAATAACTCCATTTTACCTTAAACCAGAAAGCAGTAGCAGTATTCACATACATTATTCTGTTGACATGTTGTTTTGTGTTTGTTCAGTGCCTATTCTAAGACAAAAGAGAGTTTACTAAATAACTTCTTTACTTTCTGTGCCATAGTTGTTTGCTGAGGGTTTTCCACACATACACTAATTTTTTACAGTTCTTTTATAGAGGCTGGAGGGGAATGGACACAAGACCTTACCTCTTTGTAACACAGGCAGAGCATCCTCACTGTGAGAATTGCTCTTGCTCTAAACAGTGTTGAATAGTATGAGATCCTGATATTAAGCTGTATTTATTATTCTTAAAGATGTGTTACTATTGAGTCAACTTTGGCAGAATGCTACACTATGATATATTACCCTGGAGCAGTATTATTTTACTCTGAAATTCTAGTATCAGTATCTGAAGCAGGAGACTGAATTTGTCTGCTGATCTGTTTTTATACACTTAGGATGGAGATTTGGGGAATTCTTTTGTTTCATTTCCACAGTCATCTTTAAACAGCTGCTGTGTCTCCTGATGTATTCTACTATTCAAGAGATGATGATTCATTTGGGAGAAAAAGCAGTGAAACAAGCAGAAACTGGAAATCTTAAACTTAGATACACCTTCAACTGTACTTAAATCCAGGAACTCAGGAGACTATTTTACATAATGTTAAGTATCTGTAGTGTAAAGATACTAATGCACCTTAAAAATACCTTCTGTAAGAATCTGTAGGAAAGTAGAAGTTGGGTGGACTCAGGATGTGTTATCTGGCATCTCAGAGAAAAGTTTTTTCATGAAAAATATAAATTACTAAATGAATGTGTGCTTTTGGGGATGCTGAATGTCTGTTTGGAATTCTCCAACACTCCTAACTCTTTTCAAGTTCACTAGAGGCAAAGAGTGGTCAACACCTCCTGAAATTAGTGTGACTGAAGCAGAATTAAAAGTCAAAAGCTTGAAATAGATGCTGAAACTTGCATGCTATTCTATTATTGTATGTTAATGAAAGTAGATAGGTACCAAAATATGTGCAAAGAAAGGGCACTTATTTGAATCCTAGTCATGATTTAGACATTTTATTCTGAAAAATTTTGACAAAAAACTTTTTTAGCCCTTAATTATGTGCACAGACAGTACCATGAGAAAGAGATGAGCTATTGTCAGCTGTTTAGTGTTTCTTGCATTGTGCTACCATTTGGTACAAATGTCTCTTTTGAAGGTAGCAAATCCATTAATCGTGTAGTGGAAACACAGCTGTGCAGTCACTAAAAAGACACGATGCTGGCAAGGGCTCTAGACTATTATAATGACTTATTTACATGTATTTATTGTCTTATTTCAGCTTATTGTGTGAGAATTTTAGTGTTAGCTACATACTTGAAAAAAGGTTTGACCGAACCTTTCGTGAGCTGATAGGGAATTTTGGAGATGACAACTCTTGAAAGAGAATTTTGAGGAATCAGCAGTCATGCAAAAATCATGTAAGTTAAAAAGGAGAAACATATAAAATGTATTTCAAATTGCAAAAATGGATCTTCAACAATAACAGTTTTGTAGTCAGGAATCACAGAGCCCAGATTCTTTAAGGCCTCCCATTGACCCAGGCATTCTGGGCAAGACAAAAGCATCACCGTTTATAAAAATACAAAATGGAAAAGTAGCAAAACTGCCAAACCACACAGATTTCTTTGAGTGAGGTCAGCTCACACTTGTGACAAAACACTTGATGCTCTGCAAAGGTCACAGTGTAGCCTCTCCAACCACACCAGAAATAGCTTCCTTAATTGCATTTCCAAACACAATGACCTCGCAGGAAAGCAATTAGGAACACGGTGACACATACTCATACAAGTGTAAGACAATGCAGGGCTATAATTAAGGAATCTATTACTATCACACTCAGCATTAAAAACTATGTAAACCTATGTGCTGAATGATTTTACCGCACTCCAATTTAGCAATATAATGTACTATGCATAGAAATACAAACCAGATAATGTTTTCTAGAGATTCATTCCATAATTGTAGAATTTATGGATAAATCGCATAGGAAAATCACATAACTCAATAATGTGAAGTGTTTGTGAGTTAGAGAAAATCATTACCATGAAGACATAACTATATTTGAAGTAAGAGACTCTTTTGACTTCTATTATCATTGTATTTTAGAACCTGTTCATTTATAGCATAAGCCAAATCTCATTAGTCAAAGGGCTTTAGTTCATTATATGAAACTCTACCAAATTACCTGTATGGAAAATTAAGAAAGATTTAAATGAAGAATCTTGCCTTTATTATTTATCCTTGTTACAAATTCTCAGGTGAGAGAGTTGGGACTGACTACATGTTTAAGAGAATTGTAATTGTCAACTTTTACAAACCACAAGATTATGTAAGATATACTTCAAACTAAGGAGAACCATATACACTTAGTATGGAATGTTAAACTGCTCCCTGCTGTGTTTCAGACTACGTGTTGATAACGTGAAAATATGTTCATAGCCCAGGACTAGATTGATGATTTTGGTTGGCTTTTTCTCTTTATGGATTCCACAGTTGCAGTGATGAGGAGGGTGGCAATAATTACGAAGGTCCTTAATTTGACAGGCTACATACTTAGAGGGAATTCTTTCACAAAGCTAGAAGTGCTCTACAGAAATGGGGTACAAGGCTGGATATTTGCATGGATGCAGACTTGAAAACTAGGGATAAGTGCTAACTACCCACAGTAGGGAGAAAGAGGCCAGTGTTCAAACCTCTTGTGAGATTGAGAGAGACACAAAGGAGTTAACTGTATAGTTATATATATATATATATCTGCAGTTTTGGATTCTGCAGGAGCTTATATAACCCCATGCAGTTTGACTCCACTGCACAGATGAAGACATATGAAACTCTCATTTGTGATTCAGGGCACCTTTCAAAGAAACTACAGCATGTGTCTCAGTTTGGAAGTTCATTACACATTTCTCCATATGCCAATGAAATTTTGGCCTGTAGGTTTTAATTCCAATTGGTATATGTTAGCTAACTGCTGGCATCTGCTACTGTGCTGTAAAGAGTAAACTATAACCTTAACAATCTAAGATCTTTATTAATATTTAAAGAAAATGTTTAATGTTTAAACAGATTGTAAAAACTTTAATGAAGCCATTTGGAAACTAGTTTGCATATGGCATTATGTTCCTTAGCCTACCAGCATCAAAAATGACATCATTTTTCAACAAGATGAGCTTCTCTGTAGAAATACTGCTTCACTGCAGTTCTGGGTTACTTCAGGGTATGAATTACATTTAAGAATGTGTATTGTCCAGTTCCTGTGCTCAAGCAAAATGGAGAATTTCTCTTCTTCATAAGTCTAAAGTGTTTTTTTATATTGTGCGTGTGTGTAAGGTACTAGAATATGATATTCCTTATAAACTATGATACATGGGACACATGCTTGATGGGAACTAATGAGGCCAGAGCACATGTGCACATTCTCAGTTAAGGAATCACTAATGCAGGTGTGCAAAAAGAGAGGAAAAATAGAAATAGAATGAAGTACAAAACTGAATATTCTAGCAAGATTTCTGTATGTTGACACTCAATATTTTCAGTGTTATGGATAGGACAGCAGCTAATTAATCATATAAACTATAAATTATGTAGGTAATTACTGATACACCATAAAGTCCACTGTTATCAGTTTACTTGTAGCAGTGTTTCCTAGCTGTTCACCATCTATCATGTAGCTCACAGCTGAGAGAGAGGAAACGGTTACAGCATTTCCACATAAATTTAAGGGGAATCACATGTAAAGAGACTGCAGATTAACATTCTTTTAGCATGGTTAAGTAATCAGGAACATCAGTCAGATAATGAGGGATTTTGTTAAGAAATTCAGATTGAAAGACATGATAGTATAATTCCTTTCGTAGAAATCAAGATTTTCTTGTGTTATGATTCTTCTTGTTAAACCTGTACAGTAAGCAGCTTTAGCTTTCTTTATAGCATTAAACTATTCTGCAGGGTTCCACAAGATCTTATGGTACATCTGGTCAAACAATACACCTGGCACATTTCCAGACATCAGCTTTTTCTGCTAAACACAGAAAAGAGCTGTGCAGAGAACTGGAATTCTTTGTACACTTCCTGTCAATTGCGAGCCATTTTAAAGGTAATAATTATTACAAGCACTACACATGTGGTGCATATTCAATTAGAGAAAAGAAGGCAATTTATAAACGAGGGCAGCCTGGTGGCACTGAGCTAACAAGCTACAGCACTGCAGCTTGGGAACACAAGGCTAAGCTAGCATGTCCGTGGAGATCATCAGTGCCTCAGGATGGAAACTAGAGGTTATAAGGGAAAGCACAGGACAAGAATAATGGGCTGCTTCTCTCCAGGGTGCTTAGGTTAGAGCTGTAATGATAGCTAATGTTTAGAGACTTCAGTGTTTGGACTAAGAAACGGTAGAAAGCTGTGGCTTGTTTCTAATAGAAGTTAGTTGTCCCAAACTTAGCAGAAATCTCTAACTGCGGTTTCAGCTGTCTACTCTTAATAGCTGTCTGCTAAATGCAGCATAAACCATTCTTTTTCTGAACTTGGTTCTAAGCACAGAAGTGCTTAACTCTTTTATAATCTTACCTTTTTTTTCTCTAAAAAAGAAAAAAAATGGTCATTTCTGTGTTCTCCCTGATTGTTTTGAACAGCTACAAAATGAAGGTTTTGCTACAGGCCTTGTTTAAAAAAAAAAACCTCAACAAACAAATCTGTGTGAAGTATAAGAAAATAAGAGTAAGGTTTTCCCTAATGTTATTCATTTCCAAAGTATTTACTTTAAGCAAATCTGGCTGAAACATGGGCAAAGCTCTACTAATGCTATTCCAATACAAATAAATCTTCCTAAATGCTATTTCATTTTCTTATTCTTGCTATCAGAAGGAGTTTTTTCCCCAGACTTTTCTATTGACCCCTGTGAATTAGTCACCTGTGTTTTTTTCCTAAGAAGCACTGCCTGAGTCTGAACTTGGCAGGAGTTAGAGGATGTTGGAAACTCGGGATTTTTTCTTCAGCTGCAGAAAAGGAACCATGAAACAGATGGAGACAATGCTGTCAGAGATAACTTCTATGCTCAGTCTCCACTTAAATGGAAGAAAACCTTTCATGCATGTAACCTATTTACTGCTAACCAGGAATTTGGACTTTATGGGATTCTTTAGGCAAAGACCTCTTGTATACTTTTTGTAGACCTGAGGTTTTTTTTTTTTTTTGTTGTTGTTTTTTGTTTTGTTTTTTTTCCAGACCTGAGTGCTATGCATTAGTTAGGAAGAATTTTCAGATAACCCTTAGAATGCTAGCCATCAAATAAGTTCTCTTGTACCACACAGCAAATGGTGCTGTATACCTTGGAAGATAATAACAACAATATTCTAGTATGAAGTTTTCCTGTAGGCACAGTGATTGTGGTGTGCTGGGGAAACAGAATCCTCTTGCACAGCACATACACAAAGACTGATTCGGATCTGGCACTGGTTACTGGTGGTAACTTTGTTTGAAAGATAACTTTCTTTTCTCTCAGATTTTCTCTCTGCCAATCATGTGAGTGGAAACACCTGACCTCTTGCTGCACAGTAAGCGTCATTTTTCCTTAAGCAGAGTTTTTGAGCAAATCACAACAGCTGTCAGTTAGGTTGCTTATTTCAAAGGTATGAGAAGTATGTGTTGTAGTAGTTGCTGCTTTGGTAATTATCAAGGATGTTTTGCTGTAAGTAGAGTTTTTCTCAGTCTCGAAATACTGTCACATTTTTATAATTCAAGGGACTGAATTGTAAGAGCCAAATAGCCACTGCTATTTGTGTGTGTACTTTTCTTCCCAGAAGTGTAAGCTCATTATTTAAAAACAATTCAATGTCTAATAAAGGAAAATAGCAGGCATTAAGCAGAGATACATTAGTATAGGCTGTGTGCTGTAGAAGTAAGCCCAGCTCCCATTGTTTGGTCTCTTAAATGCTCATACAAATGGCAGAACCAAAACCACAGGGCACACATATGTCCCATGACTGTGGAGGGCTTAACACTATTCCATAAGGGCACTTAATCCACTTCATTTTGTGCTGCTGCTCCCTATGAATTTTAAGCTACTTCTCTCCAGTACAGTAGGAGTGTAAGATGTCCAGAGTGGGACCCCTTGGAATGCAGATCAATGCAGTTTGGGTGTTAGTAACACATCACCCTCTCTACTCAGCTGCTTCTCTTCTCTCACAGAAAGACAACAACAGTAGCTGCAGTTCCTGGCATGTGTTTTAACAGACTCGGGAGAAATCACTCTGTTACTGGAGCAGAATTTGCAGTGCATTATTTATTTTCTTATGAAAACACAGCTGATGGAAGAATCCTATAAGACAGTTGCTGTATCATGTATCTAGTGAAAGGAGATTTGTTGTTTCAATACTGACTGTAGGTCTGCTTGTAACTTGTTTATAAGACATGCAAGCCAGCAGAAAAACAGTAAAATGACTAGGTCACAATGGTGGTGCTTCATTTGGGTATAGTGAGCCAAAAACTGACCTCAACCACCACTTTGCCTTTGGTCCCTTTTTAGTAATCATTGTCTGTTGATATTCAAGTAACACTCATGATTGATTTTTTTTTCTTCCCTTTCAGTCAATGGGGGGGGAAACCAAACCATTGCCAAAGTTTACTTCTACTTTACTGTTTCAGTTTGCTTCTGAAGCGAGTCTATAATCAGGGATGGAATAGCATCAACTTGACTGTTGGAAAAAGCTCTCCAGGGAAGCGGTGGAGTCACCATCCCTGCAAGTGTTCAAAAAGCAAGGAGATGTGAGACTTTGCAGTATGGTTGCATGGGTGTGGTGGTATTTGGCTGATGGCTGGGCTTGATTCTGTTATTCTAAGTTTGTATTGAGACCATATGATAACATACTAGGTTCAAGAGACTATAATGACTTGATTTACTGGTTTTGAGAAATTTAAAAAATATGTTTCATAACTGTTTTTTTCCACCTGTCTTGATTAATGATTAATCAGAATTAATTAACATCTTATAAACACAATTTTTGTACACCACAATATCTTTGAAAAGCAGCCTAATTTATGACATGGCAATCAACTGATTGATCCTTAGCCTGTGTCCTTGTTGGAAAACATACAGCTGTAACATCAGTGAGCTAGGCAAATTTTTTAAATTTCATGTATTTTTGAGGGATTTCTAGGTAATATTAGCTGCTCCTCTGCAAAGTGATGGCTTTTAATAATCAGAGATAATCATGTCTGCTTTAGAGTGGAGACTAAAATTTGAAGCAATCAGTACTATGTCCATCAGGTAGCAAAGCCCCAAGACCAGTTTGAACTTTCAGTCCTTCGGTACAAACTAATGTGCTCAAGCATCCTAGAGAGACTACATGCTTGGGTAAAGTAACTCAGAGGTTAAGTAGCACTGAGCTCTCTCATTTTTTCTTTACCTCATTCTCTCACCCATGTAAAGCCTTGGAGGTGAAGGGCCACTGAAATCTTAATGTGGCATCTTGAGCACACTGCATGCCTGGGCAGCTGAACAATCAGGCCAGAAGCTTTTGTCTCTAAGGCAGGTGTTCCATAATGGGTTCGATATCAGGACCAGCAAAACAGGTGAATAACTGTTTATCTCCTAATGTGTTTACAAAGGCTATTACATCTGTCTTGAGATTGCAACCTTCATGAGACTGCTAGGCACAGCTATTTCACAGGTGACTATGTGAACAAGGGTTACACTGGTGGAATGAATGGGCACAGGCACAGCAGTGGGTGACATACTCCCTTGTTGGCTGGACATGCTTTCCAGTGTCATCTTTTAATTCCCTGGCTCTACTGCCATAGGAGCTGCATTTCAGAATACGCCTTCCAGAATTTATAACTTGCTGACAATCTACGTTGTCTGTAAACAAAATTCTCCATACCCTTGCACACTTAATTAAAGAATGGTACAGGGCAGTGCCTTTCTCATTGTTGTGGTTGTTCCCCAGAGTTAAAGGAAAATAACCAGAAAATGATACAACTCATAAGTATAATGGGTAACATTTATAGTCATTAATTAGTCCTCTACCACTAGGAAAACTTACTGGTCCTAGGCTGGCATTTGAGAGAAAGTGATAGAGGGCAGAGAGAAGAAGATAGAGAGACGTGTCTTGTTTTCCTGTAGAAAACACAGTATTGCCCATGATTCCCTATGTAGAGGTGACCTGTAGGGATTATTACTGCCCACTGTAAACAAACCAGGGATTTCCATTTATCTCACAACACTCTGCCCAGCTAATGACTTGCTTGTAGCAGAGCAAACCAGTCCAGCCCAAATGTACCTCTGAAGCCTACTGTAAAATCTGAGCTATTATGTCCCAAGATTTAGAAGCAACTGCTGTTTGGCTGCAGCATAATGTGAGGTTATATAGCAGCTGTAAATAATTGTAGAGAAAGCTGCTCAGAATCAAATAGCTTTCGATCAGACCCTAGCAGTTTCATCTTCTCCTTCACTAAAGATGTATTGGATAAATTAAACTTTAAGTGTCTGAAACTCAGGAGCACTCTATTTGACCTAACCTTGTTGCCATGGAGGGCATGGTCGATTTCAATGTTAAAATCGCTATGACCATAGTCAGGTCAACAAGGATGGCTTAAAAATACTGCTATAAAACATCATTCATGTTAAAAAATGATAGTAAAAACACACAGAGAGAATGTTTATAAATACTTAATGAGAATTGGGATATTGAATGAAAACTATCTAAAGCCTCTATTTTCATTAAATCTTTATTATCTTACTTTTCTTACGACAGTGTTAAAATAATACATTTTTTGCAACATAATTAGTGTTACTTTATACTTACAGATTCTCTAATTTTCAGATGCTTGAAATCTAATATTTCTCCTTCATGGAATGTTAAACAGTGATTGACAGGATAATAAAGGATACATGGAGACAAATAATTGCATGGCATCTTTTAACGGGCACTTTAAAATGAGGTTCTTAAATTCTCATTTAAGAACTGTAGATAAGTTTACATTTTATATCAATAACTGAAGAAAAACATACCTATATTTTTTTCTTATCTATTTTGTTAGAACAAATGATGTAGTATTATGAGAAATGTAGAACTTGGCCTCACAGTTGGAAATACCTCCTCAATCATTGTATACTGGATTTTACCATTAAGCTATGAAATTTCAAAATTCAGTAAAAAATGTAAAGAAAATTATCCAAAGCAGTAAAGAAAAAGCATTTATTTAAAAACAGCTACCACAATTTCACAATCTGATTTGTAGTTTTAAGTGTGATTTCCATGGTTTTTGCTACCTTTAGTGTCAGCCTTAACTCACTGTTTTATCAGTTTACATTACAATTCTCTCACTTCTTATTGAAAGTTCTTTCATATTGTAACAAAAGACAGAGACTGCTTTAGAATAATTCTATAAATGAACTGAAAAGCCTTTGATTTTGGCCAGTAATAAGTAATGAAAATGACTCAGATTGGGAGCAAAGCCAACTGTCTGAGCAACAATATTAATTTAAAATGTCTTGAAGTCATATATGATTATAAGAATGCCAAGTGTGTGGCTTATTAAATTTGCTTGAAGAGAATTCTTGGGAGAAGAGAAAGATACAGTGCAGGTCTTACTGAAACAGCTACATATAAAAGGGTAATATTTATATTAGAAAATAAATTAGAAGAATTCAGAGGAATTTAACAACAACTTTTGAACCATATCATAAAGGAAGCTGAGGATTAAAAAGCTATGGGGGAAGAGAAAAACAGAATAGAAAAGGGTGTGTAAAACTCAGCTCCATAGAGAAACACATGATCTCTTCTCTGTGTTCAAGGCTAAATCCAGGGTTTTTCTGGTTTTGTTTTGCACTTGTTGAACGGGAGGGAATAACAGTAAACATGAACAAAACCAGTATGCATTTAAACAAAATGCTAGTTAATTCTGTAGTTTAATATTTAATTAAAAATATCACAATGTTTCTTTTCCTTTGATGCTATGCCTCAATAAATCATGCAGAAGAATCCCTGAAAAACCCTGTATTCAAACTGTAAGTTATGTCCAAGGGTAGTAATGGCACATGTAATTCAGTATTTCTGCAAAACATAAACAAGCCTATTGCACACATAAATGTCTTTTCCTTACAGTCACCAGAGAAAGGTTAGTTCTCTGCTGGAATACTTTTTGAAAGTATTAGTCTCTGCTGGTATGAAGAAATGCAATTGAGAAGACTTATCCTGCTCAATATCTAATATTTTATTATGGAAGTACTGACCAGAAACTTTTTTGTGATTTAAAATCTGTGAGCCTCTGACAGTTGAACTGGTGCTGTAGCCAGCATTTTTTTTCTATCAAGCTATTTTTGATAGAAAATTGGATTTTTGATCGAGATGTGCAAGAAAATGTGATGAAATTTTCCACATAAAATTTCCAATGTTTAAAAGAGTTGATGAAAAAGGTACCAGATTTCATCATGAAAATTATAGTATTGGGCTGTGTGTTTCCATTTTGTTCTAGGAGATAGATTTTCTACAACCTGGGGTTCTTGAAACATGAGTCAACATTAAAAGGGAAGAAAACTGCATTTAAATGACTTATAAGATCTAGGTAGTGGCAGGGTAGTCTAAAATGACTTCTTTTGCTGAAAAGTAGTTTGAACATTGCAATGCCATAGATCTGAGAACACCTCCTAGTCTTAAAAATAATTACAATTCCACAACCAAATTTTTCCATTGTATTATTTAGAAAGAAGAAAAATCACTTTCTAATTATGGCAATTTTTAATGAAGTAGAAATTAAATTATATCATTGTTCAAGTCTGTTGGCCAGACTGCAGTTTATACAGTTCCTTTGCAAAAATCTACATGGAGCCAATATCTCAGACCACTTCTGTCTTACGTACCAGAGCTCTTTGATTTCCTTAATTTTGCAGCATTCTGTGTTCTGTGCATACCCCTGACATTTCAGGACTCTTGGGAAGGACAGATTCTTATATTTTTATATTTTATTTCTTATCCAGAGAGCTGTTACTGTTTCTCCAGTGTTTCCCCCGGCAAAGACATAAGCTTCTTGTCTGGATTAATGAAATCCCATCCAGTTATATTCCAGTAACTGTTATTCCTCACACCACTTGAAGACACAAAGTCAGTTATTTCCATGCCCTACCTGTTTAGTTCTCAGTTTGGAATCTGGTGACAGATTGTTGTAGGTATAATGGGCCTGTGTGACTCCACAGAAAAGGACTGCAACAATACCTGAAATTCAAAGAACAACCAGCATGAGCTGCTTCTATTTTCTTAGTTAGGTTTGCAAAAAGTTGCATAAAAAAAGAAAATTGGTCTCTTAACAACTTTTTATAATGAATGAAATTTGAGATGTGTTTTATAAAAGCATCTTTGAAACAAACTAGAATTTTTTATTTGTTTATTTTTCTTTTATTGCTTTTCTAAAAATCCCAAAGGTCTCGAATCCTCTACCTGGACAATCATGCATTCATAGCGTTTCCACTGTTGTGTATTTGGCCCAAGGCTAGAGAAAATGTGTTTTAATCAATACATGGTATGATCCAACCTTAATCTAATTGACAGGATTTATAAATGTAGGACTAATATAATTGTAATATAGGGAAATTCAGATTATTTGAAAAAAATTGCAGAGACTGAACAGGAAAGGTAAAAATAGTTTTATTTCATTTTAATGTTTTGAGACTGCTTGATACTGAATGACTGCAACAGTGGAAAGTCATTTCAGTATGTGCCTGACTGTAGACTTGTCACAAGCCATGTGTAACAAAGTGCAAGTTGGACAACAACATGGTGCTTAAAAGTGATGCTCTGGTAGGTGCAAACTGTGCTGCCAAGAACAACTAGGCCAAAGACATGTGGCAGCAATTATATTCCCAGCTTGTGGAAGGTCTTGAGGAGCAGGGCAGATTTGTCAGGAATAATAATAAAGACTTTGGTTTATAGTGATATTTTTAATATTACTCCCCTGGTCCTAACTTACTAGAGTCATAAGGTAACATCACTGTAATGCTGTATTTTAATTAAAGTAGCTGACAAAATTGTAACTAATATCCTGTCAGCTCTGGAGACAGGTAATGCAGGAGGAACCCTTGCCAGGAGAAAATGTAAAATCAAAACTACAGTGTCCACCAGCAACCATATGTAAATGCCTGTTGAGGAAGGAAGCTCTGTGCTTTTCTTAAACCTGGGGCATGTCTACATAGATAATTATTTACACAGCAGCTCAGAGATTTATCATGTCCTTTCTGATCATCATTCTCCTGAAAACCTTCCCACACGTTTCCTGAAGCACGTGAAGTGTGCAAGCTCTGCTCCGTTTCAAGATGTACACATGTGAGCAACAGCTGGCTTAGCACAAAGCCAGACTGCAGTGGGATCACGGCATGCCTGGGATCTCAAGGGCTCACATACAGGCAGATTTTCACCATCCACCCAACAGTGTTTTAGTCCTTGTGCCTTCCAGCCCTTCTACTCGCTGTCTCCTGTGTAGGAGCTACAGCATGCTCTAATTAGCCTTTTAGCTCATAGGCTGCTCATATGTAGTGAAATTATATTGAGTCCAAGGCAACAAAGCAAGTGGAAAGACACATGTCTAGATTTAGGCACTATCCATCCTTGCAATCTGATTGTTCTGCAGCTTTCTAAGCATTTATTGGGTTAAAATGGCATTAACTGAAACATATAAACTAGTTCTATTGGAAGCAAAGAGCATGAAGTTGAATGGTGAAAATAATCTCAGTGTGTTTCTTCAGTCCTGGACTTGAAACTGGATTAAGCTTCTTCCATCTTCTCTGGGATGTTGACTTTTCTGACTTTATTAAGGCCAACAAGAAGGGGCTCAGTAAGGGGATGGAATTTGCAGTGCTCACCTTTAGCACAGCAAACCCAGTACAAACAAACTGCTACTTCAAAAAGATTAATAGAAACAGATCAGGCTTCAGATTCATGGAAAAAGTGGTAGGCAATGTACTGAACAAGTGTCAGGTGCCTTGAGCGCTGGTGCCTCGCCATGTTCTTTAATAGGCTCATCCAAATTTCTAAATGTTTGAAATTTAGCAGCAAGACATGAAAATATCCTTTGGTCCTGAACCATGGCACAGATAAGGGAACAAATCAAAGTAATAATTCAGACAAGGGTGAAACGCTTTCATCGGAGGGAGATGGTGTGTGAGGGATCTGCGCATTGTCACATATCAGTTACATTAATTATCACCTTGCTATGGCTTTCTCTAGACTTCCCTTGGATTGCTAACCATGAAAATAGTGGCTAAAAAAATCTAATTTTCTTTGCTTGCAAGATCCTCTTGTTTCCAGGAAGAACTGAGATCTGGCAAGATGGAAGAAAGAAGTATGCTGTTAAAAATTCTGAGATGAATTTGGTGCAAGGGATAACTGTCATCAGAAAAAAATGAGAAAGCAAATCTTTCCCCTCCCCCTTGCCCCACCCACCCTCCAAATCACTGTGGACATTTTCTTTGCTTCCAGGTTCTCTTTATGTTGTAAATTTTCTGTACTGCTTCTACAGAACTGTCTTTGTAGCCAAGATAAATTCCACCGAGCTCTAAGTAGCATGTCTTTGTTCTTTAATATTTATTTTCCTAAGTCTGTTTTGATATTTATTTTTTTAGCTACACTAGGACTTTTCTTCACAGTAAATAATGTGGAGAGTAGTGAGATTGCTACTGCCTAAATACATTTCAGAGAGTTTATATTTTTGTGAGGTCTAATTGCTCTCATAAATGTGCCTGTCTTTTTTTCCCAGTAACTGTATTTGATTGTGCAGAACTGATTTGGGTAGTTTAAAAATTCTCCAGGCATTAATAATATGCAATAGGATGCTCAAACAATGACATTTCCGCTAAAAATATTGCCAATCAGTAATGTTGCCAAGTATCACTAGCTCCAGGCTCAGCAAGAGAAATGGTGATAAGAGTTTCTGATTCACTTCTTTTCTATTAATCATCACGATGTGATCTTGCATTTTTAAAATTGACTATTAAAGTCAACTATGATTATAAACTGTTTTTGACTGCTAAGAAACTGTTAATTAGGGGTAGTGAGATTACTGAGAGACATGAGGAATAAAATGGCCTAAATCTGATTTTGCAATAAGGATAAATTAACTGAACCATGCAATTATGCAAGTGTAGAAACCAGATACCCTGTTTCCAGGGAAGACTGGGGAAATGCAGAGGAATATTTCAATTGCTACAATTGAGAGCTTAATATGTACTAGCCATGCCTCTTGCAATGAATGGTTCATTAAAAGGCTTGAAGAAAATTATTTGTAATATGTTTCCATAAAAATGATTACTTAAGAGTAAAGAGTAATTGCACATTAATGCAACTACAAAGTAACGAGAAGTACCTAAAGAAGAAGACACCAGACTCTTAGAAGGGAATAGCAATCTGGATTTCTTCGTAAGACTATTAAAGCTAGGTCTTCAAGTTAGCTGGGTAGCAAAATAATTTATGAACAGTATTGTTGTTATACATGATGTTATGTTTTGTCAGGATTTCTTTCACAGAGAAACAGGTAAGAGCAAATACTAGAATTGTAAATGGAAAATATCTATTAGATGTAAGGAGAAAGATAAAGAAAGATGGTCCTTTCACCAGTCCTCAGGGCTCAGTGCCTTAATTTCAAACTGTTGGAGACTCAGCTCACTTGTTTAATTTTTAAGTGGCAAAATTAGCAATTCCCAAGACAGTATTACAATTGCAGAACAAAATGCTAACTTAGAGCAAACAGGGAGTGTTTTGAGTTGAAATGGGTGATCAGTTGTTACGTGCAATACAACTCCTTTTGTTTATGAACAGATTACTGAAATTTTTCTATTAATATAAAAGATGAGACACTTCACAGCAAAATGTTTGTAGCCACTAGTAAACTTTCAACTGCAGTTCAACGTCTTTGAAGAGGTGTTATTAGAAATAAAAATCTTATCATTTCATTTGATTTATCCCCCTCTTATGTAACAGAGAAACAGACAACTTGCTAGTTTTAAAACAGTTATAGAACTGATTCTCATATTAGCTTTTACAAAGACTTGCAGTTGGGACAAAAACAGGTAACATTAAGAGATAATATGGGATAGATGGTAATTTAAATAGATTTAAAAGTATTTTGCTGATGGTGTGAACATTAACATGATAGTGTGAGAATTAATTTACAAGAGTTAATCTAAAAATACCTCCTATACTATCACTAAAAGACAAAATCTGTTTATTGATCATTTCACCAACATGCAAAAAGAAATATTAGAGAAGGACAGTGTGTACAATGGGCTTTTTTTTTTTTTTTTAAACCTGAAAGTGAGCGGCCACAATAAAAACTTAAGAATTTGCTAACTCGAAAGAATGTACCTGACATTATGTCTTCAGCTGTCAAGTCTTTTGGTGGTAAAATAGGGATAGAAAATGAAAAAGCCCAAACCTCTACCTTCTGGGAAAGCAAGGGAACGGATAAAATGTTCAAGTTCTTCTCTAAAGATGCACAACATGGCGCATACAATGGGCTAAAGCAAACAGCGGAAAGCAAACAGCAGAAACTGGTCTTTCATCAAAGCCGATGAAATGTGTGGAAAAGAGAACAATGAGGATTGGGGAAAAGAGAAATTATTTAAATCAGACAACATTTACTTTGGAGTCATATTGATGTCAGAATCTCCCCAGCACCTACTGGGATGCAAACTGAATGTGTGAGTGGCAGGAAATGAGAGATTGCCGTCTGCCTCAAATGGCTGCAGTAATAAGGCCATACGGCCAGAGGCAACAATATCCCTATTCAGTCTGTTTTTACTGGGGGTATGAAGTGTGACTAATCATTGTCTTGACACTAAAGAAAATATTTAAGTCTTCTTTTATTGGACCTGCTTGTGTTTTGTTCACAAAACTTTTATCTCTGGAGTTGTCTAAGGTTGATTTTATGTTGAAGTGACTGAAAGCAACAAAAGATGGAGCTGAGGGGATTTTTTAGGCCCTTATCTGAGGGCTGTTCATTGGTATTGACCCTGGCTGCTTCAAGTGAGACCTGAGTTTTCGGCATTGTAGTTTTGTAACCTCAAATGAATTGCTGAATTCAATTTAGATTGGAACTCCTATGGTGACACATAACAGCTTCTATTCTAGACATGCTAAGAGTGCTTACTCCGTTTATCCTGAACCTATGCAATAGCACTCCACTGTCCTTGTTTTATGCAGCTTATTATTCATCTCACCCTAATACCATGTTAGAATACTACTTTTCTCTAAAAATATGCACCTTTGTCTTTTTCCTTTACTGTCTTAAAAGGCCGTACCTCCCGCAGGGCTAAGCTGGCCAGTCCCAAGCAGTAACCAGACTCCAGTAATGGATTTGTAGCAGACTGACTCAGTTGTCATCTGTCTCTGCACAGCAGTGCAAATACCATCTTCTTACCTTGGAAGAACCCGCTTTCCTAATTAGACTCAGATTTCACTTGGTGCTCCTGAGAGTGGCAGAACTAGAGTTTAGGAGAGTTGAGGTCTCTTTCCGCCTAGGAGCCAAGGTATCCCTTTTCCCTTCTTACTGGGAGGAGTCTGCCTACTTCTCTTAATGGCACAACATAGCACATTACTTATGACTAAAGAAAAGAAAACCACAAAGTTTAGAATTTAAAGCCCCAAACAACTTCCTTTTGTAGAATAGTGTCAGCTCAGTGAACTAAACCCCATCAGATGCCAACCTGACTTGGGCTCACAGTACTCAGAACTGCAGACAGAAATGTTTTGGTGGATCCCTTCTGAGTGTCACAAGAAGAACTGGTCACAAAATTTTAAAAAAGCAATGAAGCAGATGAAAGATCCATGAAAAATTATAGCAAACAGATAGGAGCAGTAAACAGCAAGAGAATAAATGCACCTTGTCGGCAGCTCTAGAGGAGATGGAAGTTGGTGACATTTGTTCTTTCTATGTCCTAAATACAAAAGTGGCACAAAATGGCTCCAGTGAGAGACCAGGTCTTTGGACTTGTCCAAGGTACATCACTCCTAATAAGCTGCTTATTTATTTTTGGAGGAAAAGCGTTCCTACTAGATAGGCTGTGCTCTCCTGTGTGCCTCTGAATAGGAAGGCAGGTGTCAGACACATCACAAAATGATCAGAACAGAATTGCTGAAGGTGAGGAAAGCAGTAATTTATTATCATAAGTTTTTTCCTTTTATAATGTTCAGAAAACAAAGGGCTCTGAAACCCAGTAAAAGAACAAAGAAGACACTCTTCCACATTTTTTCCTTCAGAATCTATTTACTTCTTGCCTTCATAGTTCAGCTCTTTACTATGTAAAAATCAGGGGCGGTTGGCTGCAATTTTGAAGCCTTAACACTGATAAATTCCATGTGACTTTGAAGTATGCATTAACTGAATACATACATGCAAGGAAATTCACATACATATATTTAAGCATATAAATCTCTTTTTATTTGATTATCTAATTACTTCAAACATCTGTAGATAGAGTCTGAGGTGACCATTAAATGCTCATGTATATCTTTCATCCATTCTAATAACTGAGTGTTCATTTAAAATTTATCAAATTTTGTTAATTATAAAACAAGAGAACAAGCAATTAAGAAATGCAAGGTGTACTTTCTCATTAATTTTTACAAGTGTTTAATTTAAATTATTTATGTTTTTTTTATAGCCTACTTGTAAATACTCTGTAATGAAGTTTGAAAATGAAAACAACTCTATTAATGCTGACCTTACTCTAGTACTAGGTTATTACAGCTTTTCTCAGCAGTCAGGAATGATATACTTCGGGGCAAATGAGAAAAGGCACAATTAGATTCTACTGTATAAGAATCAATTTATCATGCATGTGTCACAGCTTGATAGTATAGCTATAAGATTAATAACCATAACATTCATTTCTAATTTACAGTTATCAGTATAACAATAATTGTGTAGTCATCCCTGATTTTTATTTTGATTTGCTGGTTTGATCACATCCATTTTTCAACAAGGGCCAGGCTGATACACTGTGCGTTATATATCATGGGATATCTCGAGACACAGGAATACAATATTTTTTAAAATATTGACCTGTACTACTTCCCATTTAAATTTTATTTTAAAAATCTACAAGCTAAACAAGTGAGCTCTACCATCTACTATACCTTCACAAAAACAGTATAGCCCATTATTTCTGAATTGTGAAATACTTCAATATTAGACTTCAAAGGCTCAGAGTGATTGAAGAACTTGTGTGGAAAGCATTATAAGAATAAAATTATTTTGCAATTACATTACTTAATAGCTACAGGGAAATACTGATGTCCAGTGTTGATCTTCTGAAGTTCATTTAGAAGGAATGAACAGAAAAAACACAGTATCCAAGGAAAACAAAGATGAAAATAGGCATAAATGTATAATGGAACAAGTTAATTTTTGCAGCAAGTCTACTGAAGTCAGAGACTTCAAACTAGGAAAGCAGTCAGTTGAACAGAGTGGTCCAGCAATGTCATTGCTGATATGATGCTCTCTTAATTCTAATGATTGCTTTTGAGGACAGACACACTTGACTGGAAAGCCAGATGCTGTATGCATTAACACAGATAAAGGGCAAAGCAAGTAAGCTTGAAAAGATTGGAAATGGTAGAGTATGGATTAAGAGCTGAGTGTATTCTGAGGGAAGACTCTTATTTTCCTGGGTTCCCTGCACCTTCTGCAACAGGTACTTTGTCCATAACCCATCTGTGTGGGCTGCATTTTGCACAGATTTTCTTAGTCTGTGTATGAGAAATCAGAGCCAGACCTGAAATATAGATGTCCAGTAGAACCTGAGTCAGCTGCAAATTTCTTGACCAATACAGTAATTCTCCTACTGCTGGAAGGTTATGCTAATATTTTGAAAGGAGGGGAGTTGCAGCTATTTCAGGAGAGATTGAGGAAAGTCAAAAGCAACTTCCACTTAAACCAGACAACTAAAGGGTAATGTTAGCACAGTACTAATAAAGTAAATGCATTTATAAAACACAGTTTTGAACTTCTGAAGCCAAAACCCCCATGAGTTTTTTTTCATTCTAACAGCTTCTGACAAAAGCCTTCCACAGAAACTAAACAACAAGATTAAACTTTGCCTCCTCACAGCAGAGTAATTAAACAATTTGCACCTGAAACTCAGAAAACACCCATGGAAATGACAGCTAATGACAGACCTAAATGGGCTTGATGTATTTTCCTTGGAATGTATGTGTTGGCAAAGTAATTATCTTTCGTCCATCAGTTCCTTTATTGATAAGAATTATCCAAATTGCCCAACAATTTTCTATTTTCTCCCATAAATTGGAACTCCAGTTCCACTCTCTTTTCTGTCTCTGCCTCTGTCCATTTAAAATTCCATACCATGGACACCAAAAAATGGTGTCCAATATTAAGTAATTTATTTCAGATATTTTATATATTACAAAAGGGCAATGAAACAGTCTTCAGGATAACCACTAGGAGAGACTATGCTGCCCATCATCACATTCGCAGTATGAAAAAATATGCCAATTATTTTTGTCTGGACATACAGTCGGTTCTTCTGTCTGAGAAAGTGAAACTGCTTTATGTAAAGCACCTGAGGCTTTGAAAGATATTCGTGTTTCCTTTACAAATCTACTTTTTGCATATCTTGTATGATCAATTGTACAGTTGCTGGAATGGTGTCGTTGTTCTGAGCTAGGAATTTTAAAACAGTCTTTATTGGAAGCCATTGGATTAGGAAATCAGTGCCTCCAGTGATTAACAATCATACTTTGCTTCCATTTTTATGTGGTATTCATGGCGCATTATTAAGGGCTTGTTGAGATTTAACCCCAGCCAGCACCAAAGCCTCCCAGATCTGCTCAAGCCTTCCCCCCTTGTGAGAGAACTTAGAGGGTAAGAGTGAGAAACCTTCTTCCTTCAGCTACTATTGCTGAGTATGACATCCTATGGATGGGTCATGTGGGGGTCACCTGTCTCAGCTGTGTCCCCTCACAACTTCTCGTGCACCCTCAGCCCCTCCCCAGTGGGATGGAGTGAGGAGCAGAAAAGCTCTTGGTTCTGTGTACGCCTTGCTCAATGATACCTGATGCATCCCTGAATTATCAACACTTTCCAGCACCATATTAGCTACTGTGAAGAAAATTAACTGTACCCCTGCCCAAACAAATACAGAGCTGTTAAGATGCAACATGGACTTTTATTCCACCTGGTATCTGATTTTCCTGATGTGATGGAATACCACCCTTTTGTTAAGTTCACGTGGCTTTCTTTTTATTCGTTGGCCTGAAGATTTTGGAAGTTAGCAGGCTGCAAAATTGTATAATTAATAAGACAAAGATGCCAGAAGATGTAGATGTTAATACCCATTTGGAAATAGTTTGATTATGTGGGTGATATTGAAAAAGTAACATGCTGGCTCCAGAGAACTCAGTAGAAATATAACAGTTGACTTCGAAGGCTTTGAACAATTTTGCAAACAAACCCGCAGTGGGCTGTGTTCCCACTCCATTAAGCAGTTTTCTTCCCCTGACTTTCTGTGACATTAATTGAACACCAGAATTTGGGGGTGACAGCCTCGAGCACATTAAAACCATCACGGTCATACCAACTTCGTTCTTTTTCAATTACACTACACAATAGGTTGCTGTGTAGGTAAACTATATCCATTTACAATTTTTGCCTAAACCTCTGTATACTCTGTAATGGAGGCCCTGAGTGTGTAATTACTGTGATTGTACAATTTCTTTCCTGGCATTAACAAAAAACAATCGGTTCACACAGCTTTCTACCTGGGGACACGGCTGTGCCTTTCTCGTTGACAAAGTTGTTCTATGTGCACTGTACAAGATGTTGTTTTTTTTCTAAGTACAGAGTTGGAAGCAATGGATAATCTTAAGTCTGGCTCTGTCCTCTGTTTAGTCACTGGTAATTGAGAAAAAAGAGAAGAAACCAGGACATGCAGTGTGCACAGAGGAAGAGTCTCTGATAGTCAAATAGGACTGTATATTTGCTTCCTTGTACTTACTGTCATCTTTGGTGCTATAGATGGGCAGAAAATAGTGGGATTAGTAGTGGGACTAATAAAGATGGGATAATCTAGGGTAGAAAGCCTGAGAACTTGACCCTGATCTAATATGTCTTTATCTGGAAGAACTATTCAATGTCTTTCAGATTTGTTCTTATAGAAGAAACAATCTTCAATATAGCAATGGGATTTTAGAAGCTTTTTTATTATGCCATACCTAAAATAAACATGCATTTTACCCACACTAGAGGCAACTAGAGGTAACGCTGCTTTTATTGAGTAAAATTCAACACTTACCTGTAAGCCCAGCAGCTTCTGCTGATAAGAAGGCACTCCAGGATAGCAGGAAAAACAGACCTGTCTCCAACATGGGAAACTCGCACAGCTTCGTAAATTTTGTCAAGTGCTAAAAGATTACTAAGGAAAAATAAAAACCCAAATGTTTTGTAAGCTAAAATTGCTCCTAATAAAGGATGAAAGAAAGCAAGCTCCCCCATCATACTCATCTATACAAGTTGAATTGAGGAATAACTGCACAGCTTCTAAGTTATTTCAAAGAGAAAAATGAAGTCAGCTACTGAAGTCAGCTACTTTAACTACTTTCGTGGGGCTTGAGTTAATACCTAGTTGGTCACATTTGATATTCTTTTCCCAGGAAAAGGAAATAATTTTGTGCAATTTTGTAAAAAAACTTGCGTTTTTTCACGCTTGCTCTAGTGCAAGAAAGATGAAAATTACTGGTCTTTCTACAATAGCGTTTTTCATGAAGGACAGTAAAACACAAGAAAAAAACCCCACAGGTCAACAGACAGACCTTTCATTTCTGTCTTAGCTAAACTGACAGACTTGTCAGTCACTCTGACATGGTGTAGTGTTTCCCTCGTATTTTTGTATAATTGTTGCTGGTCTGTTGCTCACATATAAATTACTTTATTTAATAAATTCATGTTTTAACCTCAAAATACTTGAAATCACTTTCCTTAAAATGCAGTTATTTACAAATAGTAAGATAGAGACCAGTGTTCTGCCTAATGTTAAAACAAAATTTAAGTATAAAGTTTTTTGTGGATTCTGAAAAATAACATTTCCTGTCAATTTATGATTTGTCTGTTGGTTTACAAAGACTTGAGTTTAGGGAGAAAAGGTTCAGGCTCAAACTGAAGATAGTCTGTCTCAGATATTACATGACTTTTCCAACATATATAGATTTTCTCTCTGAAAACAAACCATAAAGGATATTAAAGCTGTGACAACAGCATAAGAGGATCCCATGGCAAATGATCCAGCAAAGATCCCCAGGAAATTTCCCACAGACTGGAATAAAGCAGCAGCATCAAAAGCATTAGGATTCTCCTTAGGACTGTAAATGGATATAGAGCTGAAAATAAAACAAAGGGATGGGGGAGAGGCAAAGAAAAAGGAATAACAAACTCAATCACATTGTTAAAATTTTTGAATCAATAATTGAAAATGAGCATTTTTAGGGACTCAAAATGGAAAACAAGGCTTCTCTCGGCTAATAGCAGATGAGGACAAAGCAGATGGAGACTGGGGAGAACCAATTTTTTTTAAGGTATCACACTGGAAATCAAGTCTACAAGCCAGTCAGCAACATTTTCAAGCTAGAAGTGCCATAAACAGTATTGTTTACAGGCCAACTAAACACTAAAGAATGGTAAGGATATGAGAAAACTGCAGGGTAGATAGACAACTTTGAATTATTTATTGGCTATATGTCTTCAGAGAGTTAACGTATTTGCAAATATCCTTGTGGCTGAAAAGAAAGAATCTACTGCAGGTATCAAAGGCCATCTCCTTTATCCCACCCCTGAGTGCAGCCATCATGAGTATTTTTGAATGGGAAATGTTGCCACCAAAGGAAGGGGCTGTGCACTAAATAATTTTTGAGAGTCTCAGGGTTGTTATTTGCCACCAGTTATTACCCGGTACTCCAGTAATTCCATGTATGTATGTATTGTTATTTTGTTGAAATGTTACATTTAACAGATACAAAATAGCTCTAAGCTTCCCAGACTAATTAAGAGACATTTTAGATCTTTGTGTTGCATTGCTTTGAGCACTGCAGGTCTTTTATGTTCGTTGTCAGAGAAAATGTACAGAGCTTGGCATTGGATTCCAGAATGTAGCTTGGATTGCAGAAAAATGATCAGTACTTTAATAATTAAAAATTTAGAATTTTTAAAAAGTCGTATGTATTTTAAATTTTTGCATATTAAGAATGCGGTCCTTGCAGACTGCTGTCTTTCACTTGGGGATGTCTTAGAGTTGAAGTTCTATATGAAGGATTTCCTGAAGAGTTGCATTCAAGTAAAGACATGAAGACATGTAAAAACAGCTCTTTTGCTTTCATTCTGCAAAAAATGGCTCAAGGATTCTCAAGGCATATGGTGGAGCACCAGTAATTATGAGGGGCAAATATTCATCTACTACAACAGAAGTAACTAAGCACTAAAATTTGTTATTTCAAGTTATGCTGATTAGCACCACTACAAAACTAGGGAGATGATTTGTAGCAGAAAATCCTATTGATATAAGGTCACTAAATATTGTAAGCAGAGGAAATGCTTATCAGCAACATGTTGCTATCAAAATTTTCAGTCCTTTTTCAACTGTGACTCTGTTAGACCAGGGGTCAGTTTTAATTCTTTGTTTCTCTTGCCTTCAGATTATTCCTGAAATATTTTTCATCTCTGGTCTACTCAAACTTTATTGGTTTAGAATCCCACATGAAATAAAGAACTATATTAAGCCATAGACACATTCTGTAAACATAGAATCCTATCAGCTGTGATATTGTATGTTTATAGTCTAATTTAGTAAGCATATTTTGTATTCTTAGGCAGCGCTTTGCTTTAGCTGGTTAAATAAAGTTGAAACTATCTGGTAGTGCAACCAGAGCAGTTAGTTCTAAAAGTTGTAGGTGTGTCCTGACAGCATTGTGTCGTGAATTCAGAGATCCGTCTAAAATCGAGGAAAATGGTTTTGTTACATTGATGGGCTCTGCCCATGGTAGGGATGTTCAATGATAAGAAGTAAAACAAAAAAAATTTTGACATGGAGTGCAAGTTTAATAGTCAAATGTAAGCTATAGTCATTAAGTGACTTTTTATTAAGTATGTTAACATGAAAGCCAGAAAAGATGATTTTATTAAGACCAAGTAGGATTTCAGTTTGCCCTCTAATTTACCAACAGCTTTCAGGTATGAAGAAAACTGGAACAAAGCACCCTATTCTTATAGTTATTTCAGGAATAAATATGAAGTGACTCATTCTCACTGGGAATTTTTTCTACTCAGTATGCCCCCCAAACCCCACGATTTTTAAAAAGCACCATAACACAACATATGCTCATTATGCTGTGGTTCCTGGTCTAAATCTTTCCAGAACTCATGTTTCCCTGCAGCTCAAAGACTACTTACTTCAAATTTTCATTTAGCCTTATTCTATACTAGAGCTATTATTTATTTTTCTGAATATGTTTGTTCTTTAACACTAACTTTTAACACTTTCAAGCATCCAAAATACACATTAATTTTTCTGGTGCTTTTTCTATATAAACTGTAATTTAACGGATTGGGATTTTATCCTATTCATTCTAGTACTTCCGATCAAACCAATTATTTGACCTAAAAACAAAACTGCAAAGTTTAACACTGGAGAGGACCATAATTAAATTTATAGTGCCTCTAGTCTTCTTCCTTTTCCTCAGAGAGCAATTCGAGAGGCATGCTGGCATGACTTGCCATTGCTGCTGTCTGCTCTCTGTGCCTGGTACAAAAGGAGTTGATTGCACTTCATTAATAAGCAGCGTGGGAGAGTTTGATACTAAATTTCAAACTGTGTTTAGTTTTTAGAGGCTTTTTAATTGCTGAACTAGTTTAAGATAAAAAGTGTTTTTTTTCTGTAAATTTTTATAAGAGATGGATTAAGCGAATCCTCAAAATAAAAGAAGTAGAAAACTGTTTGCAGAGACAGATAAATCAATAGAATTAATGACAGACATGCTTTATCTGCTACCTACAGAGAGATAGAACGGAGGGATAGGAATAAAAGATCGTTGTTGGATCCTTGCTGAATACTTAATACATGTACCTCCCATACACCTGCCCCAGTCCCTACTACCTGTCTATATCCAATTTTCTTAACCTCTGCCTCTTCGTGTTGGAAATAAGAACAATATTTAGCTTCCTTGCTGGTTCTTTCTATATTAGAAAGTTATTTAACAGATCCCCTCTAATTTCCAGTTTTGCTTCCTAGACCAAATGACATCGGACAGGGTCAAGTGCTTTCACAGCTTTCAAAAAGGAAATATAAGAAATATTTATTCGTACAATAAATTGCAAGTTAGGGTGGTAGGTTTTGCTTGATGCAGATAGAAGGATTAAGAGTTCGTACCAGTTGTACCATGCTAATCATTCCATTTCCCTCCCTTCATCTATTAAGATCACTTTAGGATGAAAACTCAGCATAACAAACACTCTTGTATTCTATAGGGACTTCTATAGGGATCTAATACTAAAGGTCTGCATGAAAGAAGTGTTGTTGCAATAGAAAACATACAGTCACATTTCCAGTTACATCTTAATTGATTACTTTTTACATTTTCAATTATTCTTAAGGAAAATCTCATTTATTCTTAGGATTTTTTCATCATGTAAGTTTTCCCAGGCTGTGTGTACAGCACAATGTGTTTTCCTTGAAAAAAAAAAGAAATCAAAAGGATTTAAAAGAAAACAAGAAATACCTGAAAATACAGCAAGGTCAGATGTTCCTTAAAATACCTTCATTGAATGAAATGGGATCTCCCTCAGGTGGTAAATAATTATAGAATTATATGGTGATTTCATCAGCTGCTAATTAAGAAAAATAAAACAGGCCAGAAAAAAAAAAAAAAGGATTCTAGAGTTCAAGGTTGTTTTGATGAAGGAAAAAAGGTTATTTTTCCTGACATTATAATTATACAGAAAAAGGTAGGTCACTACACTGTGTTAAAAAATGTAGATCTTTCAGAGAAGTGGATTAAATGGAATATTTTCAGTTCCCACCCAACTTTTTAACTATATAGTTTTCTTAAAAGTGTTAGAAGAAAGCTGAAAAGACAGAACTGTAATTTACCCACAGTGAAAGTGTTTGAACTGCAACCTAGAAGTGAAAGCCCATGAATGGCACCAGACACCTACACTTTCTCTTGGCAAGTTTTAGGTTGGTAAAGCTTTCCAGGCTTCCTCACAAGAGAGCTCCTCACAATTTGCAAGAGCAAATAGATGAACTATAAAAATAAAAACAAATGAGGAATTTTTTGTAAGTGTGCCAAACCAACAGAAGTATGTATGAAGCAGGGAAGGTTTGAAGAGAACTAAGGCAAAGCAAAGAATTAGCACAGGAAGGTTTTAGAACTAGCAAAAGCTGCCAATTTTAACAGTAGTTTGAGGCAGATGCATGGAGATCTTCTAGATGAAAAATTCCAGCAACAAACAAACTTACTGTAGTTTTCAGATGTGTTTAAAACAGTGATCAATAAGTAACAGAAGGTGCATTAAAAGAACACAGATGAGTCTTTTTTATACCCTTTTGTAAAAGAAATCTGTCTCCCTGGAATTAATGTCTGACAATATTTTAATATTATAAATTATAGTGTGTTTTTAGATATTTAAGGCTCCTAAAACATGGATTTCACAGAAATATACATATTAAGCTTTCTATTTATATGTGTATAAGAGCTGAAAAAAAAGTGCTGGTGGTTGAATTACTGCTCAAGTGACCAATGTTTGAACCTTCATTTTTTAGATATACAAAATTTAGTTCTCCTTGGCAATACAGCACATCATGATTTTTATTCTACTCGCAGTCTGGTTTCAGCACACTGCTACTAGTACTATTGCTTTTAATTCTAGACCTGGAAAAAGACCTAGGAGTTATTTTAGAAACAATCTTCTATCAGGGATTACGCTCTGTTCCTTTTTCTCTGTGACAATGGCTTATTTCCTTCTTCTCTTTTCTGACCTTACGTTTGTTCCTTTGTAAACTTTTCTGGACTTTACAAACTAATATAGGAAATTTTATTTGATGACTTTAAACAACACTAGCACTTATTGTTGTTGTATATGAGGTTTTAGTGTTCATGAAAATCTTTCTCCGTTTAAAGGGACATGCTGATGCCATATATCAGAGCACCAGCCATGGCAGCATCTGCATGAAAATAAGAAAAGGAAACCAGGCTCTCTGCTAGATTTTCACTTAACATAAAATATCATAGGCTTATTATACTGATTGATCCAGGCTCCTTTTCAGGTGACACAAAGCATTCTCTGACCTGATGTAACTGGATACCTTAATACAGTTGTCAGCAGCATTGCACAGCAGTTGCAGAATTCGAGTGACTCTGTCTCTTAACTTGGACAGTCAGAAATCAGTTTAGCTCATCATGAGTCATTTTTGGCAGCTGATGACAAATATTTTTTACACCAGTAGCTTTTTTATCAATTTTCTTCTGTGTTCAGGCCTAAGCTGACATGTGGCAGCAGCTGATCAGAGGCTAGTTTGTGTTGTTCCAGGTAGACTTTGCCTAATATAGATCTTCATTCTTATCTACCCTCAAACATCAGAGACTGCAGAAAATCTGTCATTCTCCCTCCTCCTTCTCTGTCTTCCTACCCATTACCCTTAGGAAACCTGCTCTACCTCCTTAGGGATCCTTTGAAACCATCTATCATAGTGATCCTATTCTTGCCCTGAAAACTCCACCACCTTGGCCATAAAAATACCTGGTAACTGACCCACCATGATGGGATTGAAGCGGAGTACCCTGGTGCCCCGGGGAAACCTCTGCAATTCCCTCCTGACAGAGGTGCTGGACACACCCCATCCTGATCCTGATCAGAACTTGGTCACTACAGATGTGTCAATATAGACACAGAAGAGAGATGAGAGATGGTAGTTTTGACAATGAGTAATGACCTAATGGGCCTGCAGGCTGAGCAATTTCGAGTCTAAAGTCATCTCTGAACTGGTGTCATCTCTAGTGTCACCTGGAGTCATCAGTCATCTCTCATTTTCAAGTCTAAAGTAATCTTTGATCATGGGAGCTTCTCTACCCCCATGCATCTGAGAAATGGTATGTGCTGCCATCTGTACAAGTATCCTAACTTCTCATTACCTTGTTCTAGGCAAATACTATCCTGTTTTTATCTTTGACAGAAAGAAATCCTGATGAACAGCAGCCAGGGCTTAAATCTTATGTAAAAAACCCTAAGACTTTAATAATAAAATATCTTTGCATATATCTGTGGTTTGGTATAGGAATGTCTCATTCTCAAATGACTGCTATTCAGTTTTCATAAATCTATTTGAAAACATCTTAGTAACCTTCAGTGACAACTCTATTCCTGTCCCATATCTTTGAGAGGAATGAAGTACATCAACAGAAAACAGATGTCTGATAGTGGGTCGCCTGTGACATCACGTGCTGCATTCTGTGTTATCTGTCTTACTGTCCTTAGTTATGAGCTGATGATATCAAAAAGCACATAATTTACACAGTTCTGTGCCTGAAAATATGATACTTTCTCATTTGGATATCAACACTGTAATCCAGCTCACTTTATTTTCCATTCTTCTCAAACCTTGAAAGAGGAGAAAACTACTGTACATCTACAGCAGGTTGAAATTTGTCCTCCCACTTAGGGACCTCTTAGTGACTTCATCAACTGTGAAGATGCACATAATGCTAAGAAAGTTGAAACAAAGAAACAACCTCCAAGGAACAGATAAGTAAGTAAGTAAATTATTACTGTGTTAATATGAAGAGCTGGATTTCTCTTCTGCCTTGCATCTCTCTGTAACCACTGAGGCTTATGAAAAAATTTATACATTAGAAGAGTACTGTAAAAAATACAAAGGTTGTTGTTTTTTTTTTTTCCTGCATAGAAAACATGACTTTAAAAGGTACAAACCACAGATCCTCTGAGTTAACAAGAAACAATGAATCAGGAAAAAATTCTCCAGTCAGTACCTGGAGGAAAAAAGAAATAGATCTCTATGTTATTTGAACCAAAACTACTGTATCATGCTAAGAGTGACATTAAGGGAACTAGATGTGCTAATGTTTGTTTATGAGATTAAACAATCTATTTCCTCCCTACCCCTGACATCTGAGTTGAGACCTATTGTCCATTTCTAGCTCTTGCACTTCTACACCTGACCATCAGAACTCATAACACGATGTAATGATTTGTATTTCTCTAATAATAGTGTGCAGTACTTACTTTCTTCATATACAGCTAGATTTTTATCTCCTATCAACTTTACATTATTCTCTTTCATTATAGCATTCTTCACCTTTGTGTTATCTTTCAATTTCTTGACTTGTGAGTCACTAAACTCCAAAGTTACTTAGAACAGAGCTGACAAATATTTATCAGAAACTTTTACACAGCCTTCCTTTTATGTGAGAGTTCTTACCATTAGTGCAGGGTTGTGAGACCCTGGAGTAAGGATTTTCAGTGAAAATGATATATCTCTCTTGAAAAACAAAAACTGAATTAGCGTGTAATTGCAGGTGTTCTGTCAGCATAGGCAAAAGTTTTGAATGTGCTCTTGGAGGCCCTAATTTGATCCACACCTCAGGTTTATTTGTACAAAAGCAGCAAAATGTGATACTATGGGACTTAATTTACTCTGCACACACAGAGTGCAAAGGACAGAACAACAGAGCACATTAACAGACTGGTGTGTCCATAAGAGGCAGGGAAGGTGATTACTGGAAGGATGGGTGGTCTTAATTAACCCTCCCCTTTTGTACTAAAATTTCTCGGATAACTTCAAGATGAGATAATGAAGTCTTTCAACTATCCTTGTCTTTTGCAGCAACTGCTCTTGCAAAAAAATACGACATTTATCTACGTCAATTGAACTCTAGCTCCCTGTTGATAAAATGATGTAGCCTGATGGTTGCCTGCACAGAGCATTAGAACACTGCAGCAGATTACCACAAAATGACTATGATTTACTGTCATTCTGCCTGAGTGCTCTGGATGAGAAACTGCCTCAATTTACCATCACAGTGATGAGTGTCTGAAGCAACTCCACTAATTCAATGCAGTTGTTCTAGATTTACCCTAGTGTTACAAAAAAGCAGAATATGACCCAACCACTTTAAGGGAGGTTTTAAGGAAGTTGGTTAGCCATGAAGAAATTCTTTGCCTTTGTATCGAACTTGTAGAGATTAAACTGAAACAGTTTGCACTAAACCTTTATTGAATAGTCATTTTCTTAGAATCACACAACCCATGATTTTGCTCAGGGGTAGATTAAGATTGAAGTAACAGAAAATGATGTATATTTTATGCCAGATAGTAGACTCCTCATTTAGAGTTTGACTCATCATCTCAACACTGCAGGAGAACTCACTACACCTTGATGTGAAATACCAAGGGATGAATAGCAGCCTTCCATTTGTAATAGCTGGTTCTCATCCTTCACAAATGCATAGTCCTACTCACCTCACCCTCCCCCAGGGTTTAAATCAACTTGTCCCTGAGAATTTAGCTGGTTAAACAGCACTACAATACACTATAATCTTCTCTGAAATGTCCTTGAATTAATCTGAACAAATGGGTGGGGAGGCAATATCAGATTGATTAGCTTATCAATGGAAGAACATATACAGCAGGTCCTTATTTAATATTTAAAGAGTGTTGTTTTTTTTTTCTGTGGCCTCTGCTTAGGAAGATCCTGAGACTTGTGAGCAGAGCAGGGACCTGATGCTGAATGTAGTGATGAAGATAAGGTACACTGAATCCCATATAAATTAGACTGAAAGGCGTCTGAAAGTCTGTCTAAAGTTTTTTTCTATTTCGGTGCTCTTCCTCACTCCTGCCAAGACTTTCCATGTGTAATAAATAGGAAGAAATGTGATTCTTGGTATGTATCTACGATGTGGTATTTCTTGCCTATATAGTCCGTGGATGCAAAACAGATTTTATCATAGTCAGAAAGGGGTTTAAACAGGAAAAATCTACATTTCACATAGGTTTTCAGTATGTGGAGTACAATTTTTCTCTCCCCTTACCTGGGCATTCTTGTGGAGATTTAAAAAAAAAAAAAGAATGCTCTGAATAGTATCGTAAACAGATGCAAACAAAATGGGCCACGTGATTTCTAATGTACCCAGAACATATATCAGATGACCTTCCTTTAAACCCTGACTTGGAACAACATAACCTTAAGGTCGGTGCCAAATATCCCCCTTTAGCCACACTTTCCTTGGGAAAATAGTCCATCTATCTCAGATAACACAGTACACCTCAAGTGCTATGAGAGAAAGGATAGTTCTGTTTGAACTATTTTGAGTTAGCATTGTAAGCTGTCTATGCAATTTTCCTCTGCATTAGACATTAGTACTTCTCAAGAATGGGTCACATCATTTGTTCCCCCAGTGAAGACACACCACCTGTACTCAGTTCGCTGTTTCAGTGCTTCAGCTGAGAACATAGCTAGCATGGGAATGGGATCTTCAAAGCTTGGTACCCCTATAGATTCTTTCCATGTGCCCACCAAACAGATAATAATTTTTGCCTCTTGCTAATCTGGATTTGAGATGAACTAGTAATCTACAGAAGAAAATCTTTTTAATCTCCTGATCTGTTCAATCCCACCTACATTTCATTACTGAAAATATTTTCTATATTTTTCTTTTAAAAAATGAAACACCTAGGGAAAAATGACTTGGGCATTTTCTGAATGAAATGCTATCCTGATAACAAAGCTTCTCTCACAAATATTAGTTCTACTTCTACTGCTTTATAATAAATGGTTGCAGCTGTTGCCATGGAAATTTTAATTTTTAAAAATGTATCCAAGTGAAGACAAGAAATGCAGCTGTTGTTATGAGAAAGTCTAAAATAAATCCAGATGTGAATTGTATGCTCTAGTGTTGGTACTAATAACGTCAGAAACAAAACATGTTACATGCTTTGTTTTCTTGACATACTGGAGCTGAGGATGGGGATTTAGGGATATTTCGAATTGTAGGTCTCTGTTCCTGATCCAAATATAGCAAACAGACAGAATGAAGTTTTACCTTAGGGAAAGGCACTGCTCTTGCTGGAAAAGCTGGTCAGCTTTGCATAGAGAATGGCAGGAACAGTCCTGTAGGAGAAAGGTGGGCCTGAAGTTCTCCTCCTTTACCTTTCTGCTAATACTCTAACATTTCATTTTTTTAAAGCTTATAAAAATAAAAATCCAGGCCAAGGTTGAAATTTTAAAAATGCAATATTACCTACTGCTTGCTGTCTTATAGCTCTGTAGCCTGAAGTTCTTTAATATCTCTGCTATACCTTTAATGTTAGAACATTAAAACAAAATTACTGGGCAGTGCTCTACAAAGAAAGTGTAATCCAAAAAGTCCCAACACATGTACTAATAGTCATCCACTGGAAAAATCTACTGTGCTAGGAAAGTAGAGTCCATTTAAGTCTCTTTAGAGAAAAGACTATTTAAAGATAGAATTTCTGAGAAGGTGATAGAGGAATAGGTCTAGACTTATTTCAAAGTGAAAAAAAAGAATTTGGAGTTATACCTCCAGTAAATGCTGACTTAAAAGCAATTGCAGGAAGCATGAGCAGGAGAGGTGTTTAGAGGCAGACTGTGTAGTCTGACAGAGTGTGGGACTTTGGCAGGGTGGCAGATGGGCTGAAAGGTGGCTTACATCTGTCTTGTACCTTTTCTCCTTGCCTAGAAGCTGCAAAAGGCTGCTTTGTCTGCAGCCATTCTGAACTGTAGTTGGCTGTCCACAGTCTCAGGGGTTCACTTCAGCAGCTTGGGGCTGCTGAGAACAGAGACAGGGCTGCTAAACCTTGTGGAAATGGTTTTGCTCAAGCGTTAAGTCAGTGGTGGCTATGACACCCTCCAATATCCTTTATTCTGAAGGATTCCTGAGCTTCACTCATGGTAAAAGAAAACAAAAGGGAGGAATCACCACTTAGGCAGTGAAGTTGATGTGGATAGAATTTCAGTCCCAAATTCCAAGGCAATCAAAATAGTAAAACATTCCTTTTATCTTTAAAGATTATAGCAAGAAGAAATAACAAGAAATCACACACACACAACTACACACACACTCCGTATTCGGGGATACTCTACTCAAAATATTCTGAAGTCTGTATTTCTTTCTCTTCACTACAGGAGTTTCAAATGATAAGTCAATTTTAAGCCTTTCTGCCTAAATGCAAGCAATTTGAAAAATAATTTAAAAGCTAATGGGAATCTTGAAAAATATTATGGACAGTAAAATCCTAATCCTAGCCCTGTAATTTCATAAATATAAATCACTTAATCAAGGAGAATTTATAACAAATATACTGGATGGAAGTTCTTGCATTGATAAGAATGCATTATTCATAAGTATGTATGCTAAGGTTTTTGAACACACATTTGCCAGCTGACCATGAACTATCCCTCAATGGTAAGATTAAAATGGTAAAGGAACATCTTCCTTTGTTTTAAACTAAGGTATATGCTATTGGCCTATCCAATACACTGTGGAAAACCTCACAAAAATGACAGGCAGCCAAACACAATTTTTCCTTCTGGCTTTGTAAAGACTCCATTGATTTATGGATAAACATTTAGTATAGCACACTAATTGCCACCACTTAATTTAAAAATAAATACTTTCCCTAGACAGGCAGTTCTATGAGGCTTAAACTCAGCTATTAATAAGATGAAAATGATTCTGACTAGCTTCATTACACTTATAATTACTAGAATGTAGGAGTCTTGCCTCAGAAACTTTTGTATTCACCTCACTCTATCAGTGCACAGTGAAAACACTCTTGCTAGCTATGAGTTAAGTCCTGCTAACACTAGAAATAGAATGTAAAACTGAATTTTCAGCTAGCTGTAACCCTCTCCCAGTATGTCTAAGGCAGGGCACAGCAGCCTGCTGGGCACTCTATTATTCTTATTTCCCTTACGATTGTTTCTGGCTGTGCTTGCTACAGATCAGTAGAACAATGTAGAAAGAAAGAACTGTTTGATACCTTTTAAGTGAAAATAAAGTAAACATCAAATAGATGGGGCTACAAATGAAAAATGCTTTAAGTTTGAAAATGATTTCACTTTCATGAAATTCTGTAATGGAGAAATTACGGAGGGAAAAATATGAATATCAGTTTATTCAATGTATTTTTGAGATACTACTTTGTTCAAAGTTTTAATCATATTTAAACCTTCCTTTTCAAAATTCAAATTCTAACATCTCTAGGTCTCACCAGAAATGTGATGAAATTTCATTATGAATCCAAATGACACACACATATGCATATTGCATTCAGAATATGTAGATCATTATAATTAGCAATTAGTTAGGGAACATCGAAGTACCAAATGCATTAAGAGCAAACTGATGATATGCCTGGACTTCTTTCTTTGGTTCAATGGTCTTTACAGGGAATGTTCATAAGTCCTGTTGCCTTAAACACAGTAGAAACGGGTAAGTATTGTCACACTGTCCTCTCTCAGGGCTGCTTGCACAACTGCTGCCCTGAGTATTTCCTATCTTTCAGCTATGGCTTGTGACTTTGCCAAAATGCCACCATTTATGTTGTATTTCCATGCTGCATTTGCAATTTCCATGAAGAGCTTTTTTTTTTTTTTTTTTTTTCTTTTTGGCATTTTGCAGCTCCAGTATAGGGAGAAAACATTTGTGCTTATCTTGGACAGAAACCTTACAGCCATGTAATTACAAAGCTTTCTCACCATATCAATTTGAAATTCAGACTTGTCATTTCTAAGGGGAGGAAAGAGGAAATTACCCATCTGTTACTTACACATCCTTAACCTATGTGAAAATGTAGCAAAATTGCACAATTTTTTAAGGTTTCTGAAATGTTTAGTTGACACATCTCAGTGGAGATCTGATAAACTTAATCAACTGAAAAATACTAAGTAGATCTCATCTGTATTAGGCATGTGCCGTCTCAAACATAAATATGTTTTTCTTCCTGCAATTGCTGCTCCCCAAACTCTGCCAGCTGATGTGTCCCCAGCCTTCAGAAATGACCATCACATCCCTCTCTCTTGTCCTTGTTATCTGCTCTGTTTATCACAACATAGTCAGAAGGATAGTGAAGAGGCTTGCAGGTCATTGTGTTAAGGGTTATGATCTTAGCTTATCTCTAGAAATAATTTATTTCTGTCTTAGACAGAAGACCTGGGGACTGGTGGCTGTAGCAGAAGTGGTGGAGGAGGTTCTAAAATTCACAGGAATGGGTAGAGCAAGAGGGAGATGGTGACCCTTGTCTTGTGAAAAAGAGAGAGAACGAATAAGATTGAGACTAATACAAAAGCAGGTGGAAATAATGAGAGAGTGGAGATGTATAACCGTTTGAATAAGTTCTAAGAATAGAAATTTGCTGAGTCTCATCATTTAAGAAGCTGTGAAATGCAGTAGCTAGAGGTGTGCTGCCCCTCCTGCTGTGCCTGGCACTGAAAGAAGGCAGCTGTATGCTGCTCTTGTCAATTATTCCCTTTGTTAAAGAGACACAAGTATATCCTGAAAACATTAAAGTTCCTAATCCAAAAGGTGAAACATGCACACTGAAAAGAATATCTTGGGTGTGGAGAGATGAGGGTTTCTGTGTATGAAAAAATAAACTTAAAAATTACATTTCATTAAAATGTTTACAAAAGGTGCCTCTTCAGTAAGAGATGAAAATCTTGGGACATTGCGTAACTTGAGTACTTGATAACATTTGCATTATTTTGATGTGCTTTATGGATAGTTCCCCATGCACACATACACACGCACTATATATATATATATATATATATATATATATATATACACATGTATCTGCACATGGTTTAAGGATTTGAATCTTAAAATACCAAGGCTTGCAGCAGGAAGCAGTTTACCTGATAGTGCTGTTAGTAAAAACATAAAGGACTTAAAGCAGGTCAGAATGATGAAATTCCAATTGAGCTGTAGCACATGGCTTCTGGAGGGGTTCACAGAGGGATCATGAGAGACTTCAGTCTTTCCTAGTGTTCTCAGGTAGCCACTGAAAATATGCAGTCCATTCTAGGAACAGGTTCTTCTTTCATGTAATCACAACCTGATCTCCAACGAATTACAGAATTTTTATGGAGTTTATCCTTTCATCACTAATCTCTTTGAGACAGCTTTGCTCTTCAATACTGTGTTTCTGGAAAAGATTTGAACAGTGAATATGTACTTGTGGGTACCCGGTAAATGACACGGCAAGCTCTCCCTCACAGTTCCAATAAACACTCCTCCCGTCTTCCCTGCCAGAACACATGAAAAATATGTTGATCGACTGCAAGAAGCAGATAGACTCTTATGTACAGTATCTCAGGCAGAGAGGATGAAATGAGCTTTCTTTTGGAACACGTCAAGGGAAATAGGATCATATTATCATTTTAAACTAAAAAGAGAGTTGTCTCTGCAAGTAGAATTAGACTCTATGAAATCATCTTGCTCTCAGAAAAATCTGTCTTATTCACTAGAGAAAGGTCATTTGGATAAGAAAAAACATCTGGAAGAGCTCACAGAACAATCGGATTCATAGCAGGGTGTTCATCATTTCTAAAGATTTCCCTGTAGAAATCCTGAAAATGAAGAAGATTTTTAGTCATTTGTATGGAAAATACAGCTAAATAATTGTCCCTTAGATGTGAGTTGCAAGGACTGCAAGCAGTGTTCTCAATTCTGAGCTGAAATCTTATCAGTCTGTTTTTGTGTAAGTGGACAGAGGTACCTGCAGCTAGTCTGACCTGATTGGGTATGACAAGTACAGACATTCCCAGCTGATTTGAGCTAAGCTACATTTTCATACATCCCTGAGGGCAAACTCTATAACATTACTCACTGAAATACATTCTTAGCAGACTGAAACTGAAGGCTGCCTATTCAAATAAATTGCACAAACAAACCAGAGCCAGTTAGGTAACTGTGGTGGGTTGACCCTGGTTTGATGACAGGTGCCCACCCAGCTGCTCTGTCACTCCCCTCCTCAGCAGGATGGGGCAAGGAAAGAAAATGAGATGGAAAAAACCTCATGCATCAAGATAAAGGCAGATTAATAAAGCAAAAGCTGAGTGTGGAAGTAAAAGAAAACAAAAGATTTATTCTCTGCTTCTCATCAGTGGGTGATGCGCAGCCACTTCCTGGGAAGTAGAGCATGTGTATCTATAGCAAGTACATGTAGCAGCTGCTCTGGACTACAAACAGAGTAACAAATGCCTCCCCTGCACTTTCCTGCTTTCTCTTAGCTGTTACTTCCGAGTTCATGTCATACGGCATGGAATATCCCTTTGGCCAGTCTGGCGGTCAGTTTGGCCCAGCTGCCCTGGCTGTGTCCTCTCCCAAGTTTTTGCCCACTTCCAGTGGAGGGGCAGAATACTGGAGAGACAGCACTGATGCTGTGCCAGCTCTGCTCAGCTGTAGCCAAAACACTGGTGTGTTACTGACAACTTTCCTGCTCCCAGTGTAAAGCATAACACTGGGAGGGCTGCTATGGAAAGTGAATTCCATCTCACCCAGACACAATATCAGAGTAAGACTTTTAGCGTGTAATAAGTAGATACTAAATAAAATTTTAATGTGGTGCTGATATTGTAAAAAGGGATATGAAATTCAGAAAAAAATATAGTAATGAGAAATACCTCCTGAAAACTTTCTGTTCTGAATTTCCATTTTCATACTGAAATTCCAGCTTTAGCAAGAATAACAGAAATTCAATATCATGTTTCCCCCTGATTTAAGCATAACTATGGCCTGTACAGTAAAGCTCATGGAGAAAAAAGAAAGTAAGTATTGTTAAGCAAAGACACAAACATTTTATGTGGGATTTCCTCCATTCTGAAAAAGAAGCTCTCTTAATGTTCCTGTTAATAGCAAGTTTGGTTAGTTTCCCAGTGCTCACATCTCCTATTCCAGATGGCCAGTGACGTGAAACTCTAATTATCATCAACAAAATAAGCTGGGACTAAACCCTTCCTCAAAGGTAAAAGAAGCAGATGGACAACCATAATTTCCTTATTATAGAAATAATAGAGGGAAAGCATTTCTCCTCCACCTTTTAAAATCACTCGCTAGCTTGTTGCACAATTAGTGCCTTGCTCTATCAATTTATAAATTACTCTGCTATTTGACTGGTTGAATGCCTGCTTGGTATATAAGCCTTTCCAACAACACTGTGAATAGTAGCCAAATTCATCTTGTCTACAGGGAATAAGGAAGTGAAGTGTTTGGGGTGAGTTTTCATCCAGCATTTTGCTTGCTTTAAGGTTTTCAGGTGATTCTATGCTATTCTCTTCCACTATGTTACAGAGATTCTTCATCAGGAAACTTTGTGGGAAAAAAAGTATCAACATATCTGTCTGGAATGAAGCAAGCCCTGCATCCAAAGATCCAGTTAACCATTCATCAAGAGTTGTAACTTCCCGTCTTTGAAATCCCTAAATCTTTGATAAGGATTCAGGGTCATGAAAGTCAGTAATACAGAGCAACTCTCCCTATGCCTGTTGGGTTCCAGTGCTGGTCTCCTTTGAACTCTGATTTCTAAGTCAGGTTTTGCAAAGTCAACCTCCCATCTAAGCCTGTTACTACTCCAATTGCGTTCATACAGGTCCCCAGGTCTGTCAAACTCACTAACATAAAGGCAGCTACAAAGAAAGGGTCTGGGAGCCACACCTGGTATCTCTGGCAAATCTGATTCCTTTTCTGAATTCAGATTCACTGCCCGACTGCAGTGTATCCCTCTCTAGAACCGGCTGTCCTAATTCCTATTCTGTCGTCAGTTTCTTTACAGTTCAGTAGATTTTGATGCACTACTTAAGGATTTCAAGGTAGACATTCACAAGAAATCAACATAAAACATCAAAATCGCATCAGAGTAAAGCAATCAGGTTTTATTCTGCATCCCTATGAGTGAACAAGCTTTTCTTCCCTCTAAAGAGTCCTCACTACAGATTTATGTATCACTGTCTCGATCTGTAGTTACACAGTGTGCCTTGTCTTTGTTTCTCACATCTTGTTTTTTCTCGCTCTCACATATTTTTCCTAGCCATTTATTGTCCATTTATTGCTTTCACCAGCTTGTTTTCTTACTTTCTGTTTTGTCTCCATTTCACCATCTCTTCCCACGCTTAGAAGTCTATTTTCTTTAAGCAGAAAAATGTTGCATTTGTTGATACTCATTTAACTTTTTGTGTGTCTGATGGCGCAAGTGCTTCTTTTCCCTCTTTCCTTCCTTGGATACAAGTGTGGCTCTCTGCATACTTTGTACAGTGGCTAACAAGGAAAGAGGCTTTTTTATGAGTTATCGAGGCTGAAGAGTTTTACATGTAGGCACGCTAAAGCTATTAACTGTATGCACATAGGGGCCCACTTACGGATAGAAGTGTTTTTCTACACTATTTCTTACATACTGAAATGGCTAGGATGTGTGAATAACACTCAGATGTATGTTGGAATTAAATAGAACTTAAATGAGTTTCTTTTTCACTCCAGTGGCTGAGACAGTATGGTAAAAGGCACTAAAAAGTTAAATGAATGCAGGGTTTAAAAAAATGGCTAAAAATTTAAGGGCAACAGAGAAACAGACATTCTTTTTTCATACGTGATTACTTTATACTGATGCAATCATATTTTTTGCCATTTGCTAACAGTGCCTAACAAATCAGCCAGGGTTTGGGATTCAGGCTGACCGAATTCATTGTGTTCTTAGATTCAATCAACTCCCAGTTACCTGAAGGTGTGGAGGAAACTGAAACAAAGGATTAACTAATAGAAGTCTTTGTTTCTTAATTGATACACATGACACAAAGGGTTTTGTGATAGTACGTATGGAAGTCCACAATGTCACTTTTAAAGGCCACTTTCTGACTATAAGAGCATTTTTAGGGAAAAATATGATATAGGAACATTCAGCTATCTTTCCTCAGAAAAAAATTGTTATTCAGTGTGTTCAGGGATCAAAGTATGACAAAATCTATACAGAATAATGCTTCACAATGGAAGGGCAAAAGATCTAAATTAGAGACAGACCATGACAAAAGAAAAAAAGAATAATATAATCATAAAGGGAGCTTCACATCTACTGAGATATGCATCAAGGGGACACCCATCATATCTTTCAAAGCCAATATTATTTCCTGCAAGTCCCAGCTCTCAGCTTAATTATTGAGCAGCATAGTTATGTATCTTTTCTTCTCCTTTATAGAACTACTGATTTTAATATATATAATACGCAGGGAATATCAATTAGAAATTGTCAAAAGTATGAAAGTAATACTTGCAGATAATGGGCAATTACCTCACCAGGCCAATGGCTCATGAAACACAGTCTATTTGTAACTATATTTGATGTTTGTCAAATGTCTGTTTCTTCATGTGTAAAGTACTCTCAAGTTCAACGACATAACAACAGAATTGAACCCATTGAAGTAATAACAATACAAGTAAACAAATACCTAAAACCAGAAAGGTTTAGAGAATTCAAGAGGAGCCGTGAAACTGCTTTTATTAGGATTCCCTCGCTGTAGTAAAACTGACCATCACCTTCATTGACTTACCCTGCCCCTTTTTCTCCAGCTGCCACTCACCTGTTTTGATTATAGTGAATGACACTGCCATATGTTGATGTCCCTGGTGCTCATGTGACTTTTACACTATTGCCTCTTCTAGAGAAGGGATGAAACTCATCAGGCCACTGAGCAATGGTACTGAGCCAGCAGAGAAATGAAGTTGTGTCTTTTGCATAATGATGACACAAATGTGCCTGACATTGACTACAATGGAAACATCTCTCATGTAATGTTCTCTTAGATAATTTGTTAGCAGGGAATGTATATCAGTATTCATTACTGCTTTCCACATCCTGCACTCATGGAGCACTCAGCATGAGAAAGATGAAATAGCTCTGCTAAATATACTGTCTCAATGATAATGACATCTTGAGCTACTTTTCAGTCACATCTCAAGCTATTCAATGCTTTTTCTACAACTTTCACACTTCATCAAATTTCTCTGCAAATGTGCAAAAACTGTGCCAATCCAAACCTAATGCAAGTGCACTCAAAACATATGCAGATGTTTTCTTCAACAAGTGAAAATATTCACAACATCAAGACCAACCCCCAAGAAAGGAAAAAAAAAAGTCATTCTACGCAGCATATATTTTGATACAAAGATATAAAAACCATAATCTTAAATTATATTCTTTCAGTCCAGTAGTTACAGAATAAAGTCAGGTAAAGTTCTTGGTGTTGAAGTACAATATATCTGAAAAACTGAGAATGAGTTCTTTCTTTAAAATTGTACTAAAGATATAATTACATATAACATAGATACGAAGATATGATCAAGCTTTTCATAAGAGATTCCCATAATCTGCTGTCTAAAATTAAATTCCAAATAGTGAAACAATCTGTAATCATAAAGACTATGTTTTATTTGTTTATTTTAGTGTTAGCATGTATAAAATACTCCTACAGATAAAATTTACACTGTGAATAGACATAGAAAGTGGACACGGGTGACAAGTTAATTTGTTGGAAAACAAAGGATGTAGGAAATATTTGTGGTGTAATTAGTCATGAGGTTTTTCCGGGTAAAAGCAGACATGTTTAGTAATTTGTAAGTATTGTGTTGTAAGGCTCTATTTTTCTTAAATATCTTGAATCTTTGATCTTTAATAGGCTCATAAATTTCTAATTTTTAACAATTTAAGTACTTGTTTTCTTCTCAAATGTTTATTTTCTGTGAGAATTCTCAAAAAAGGAGACATTTATCGTAATAATGAAAAGTTGTAAGCAACTCTGCAAGTTACTTTTATAGGAGAAAATCCTTGTTACATCTACAGTGCCCTTGCTTAAAGAGGCCCTTTTGTGTGTGAGCACTCCTATACGCACAACAGCTTGTCAGCCTTCCTGCAGCCACTGCTGTCAATTTGAGTCACAGTGATCCCTCCTGCATGGATTATCTTAAAATAGCACACTATAAATGAAATTTTGCAATTATCACAAATACCCAGGTGTTTGGTGTGGCAGGATGGCCAGAGGAGAGTCACTAAATTGGCCTGGAAAACTTGTGTCCTTGATCAGCATTTTCTGGGGGCAATTGGCAGCAGTGTCTCTACATACTCCTGCAGCAACACATTGCTCATGTGACTTACTAAATCCATAGGAAAAATGTAGGGGTAGCTGGTCCTGCTGCTGTCCTTAAATTTAATGATAAACAGCATAGGAAAAAATAGAGGTTGGAAGAAGCTGAAGCAAAGGAGAGAGATCAATCTAAACCCTTGTTGGCAGCCAGCCACTCTACCTTCACCTTGCCAGATTGCTGCAGCCAGCCAAGAGGGCCTTCCCTCTTTTCTCTTCCTGCTTCTCCTGCAGTGAGTCACTGCTGCAGACATTATCTCCCTTATTGTGTAGATAATGATAGACACTGTGTATTTTCTTACTCTATTTTCTGTTTACCATTATGTAGTGCACTTAATTACTTACTATTGCTTTTCCAGATTTGTAAACATTATTCTCACACCTTTCCAAATAGATCTCTATTACCATGATTATGAACATGTTGTGTTTGCACACAAGAATGGTACTGGTTACACAGAGGAAAAAAAGAGGTGTTTTTCTGCAGTTCTTCTTGATTTAATCTCAGGTTGGTTTAGTGGGGTGTTAATGACCTGAAGCTGACGTTATTAACAGTGTATCTTTACTTACGTAGCTACAAGAAGGAAGATTACAGTAGGTTTCAGAAACATTTTATTTTGTGTGAAAGCTGATTATTTAAGTCAGAGAATAATGAAATGTGAAACTGATGATGCCATATATTTTCTCCAGACTCTACAAATCACTATAGAAATCAGTCATACTAAAAATACTGAGAAATAAATTTGTTTTTCAATGACAAGAAACCCTATAATGATTTGTCATCTCCCATGTACAGCAAAGAAAACATGAGAAGGATATAGGCTGAGTCTTATAACCTAGACTTCAGCCCTGAGTTTAGAAACTCACAGGTCATGTTCCATTGGATAGTACTTGTCTTTCTAGATTTGCTTTGCAGTTTAGTAGCACCTTTGAAGAAATCTGTGCATTTTGAAATTACAGCGACTGAAAACTGGAGACACTTGAAACGTTCTGGGCCCTCTTGAGTTGCTTGCAGCCTTACTGTTCCTGAGTTTAGGAACCTTGCACTAACAGATGAAGAGTCTAAATGAGCTGTAAATGTCTAGGTCTTTATTAAACAGCACTAAGGGAGAGAGAAAAAAAATCCCGGATTTATTGTCTCCTATATGCTTCTTACAATTCTAATGGCTCCTCTAATTCTGTTCTGTCTGTTCTCTCTACTGAGTTGTCTCGTCTTTGTTTAGTTTTCATCTTGCATATTTTAATTTTTTGATGTACCAGATGCTTTCCTAAGTGACATATTCCAATCCCAGTCACTGGATGTGACAGCCATGCTGTATCTAATCATGAAATGCTGTGCTCAGACACTTGACAGCATTTGAAAATATTACTCTCCCTCTGAAAAAAATGGGAGAAGTTTAGTATGGGTAGAGACTGATAATTGGAGAATGATAAATGAGAATAATATTTTTTGTATTATGAAACAAATTTGGAGAGTTTTCTTTTGCAATTATTATAACTGTTATAAGTTGAAACTCCATGAGGTTTCAGATATAAAGCTCAGTTTTCTAAAAACTGTAACATGCATAAAAGTCTTTTTTCTGTTTTTTTTTTTGTTTTTTTTTTTTTTTTTTTTTTTTTTTTTTTGTGTGGTTTTTTTTGTTTTGTTTTGTTTGTTTGTTTTCTGAAGGATAGGATAAATCTTAGTCCAGTCCAGGAAATGGTGTTTTGAGGAGAAAGGTGGCACTGAGTTACTGAATTGAGGCTTACTGTGAAGCATCTTCAAGCATCCTGGAGAACTGAATTTGATTTTGCAGTTCTTTTACTTTTAAGATTATCTGAGGGGATTTTTTTTTGTATTTCTAGCAAAGCTCCAGGAAGCATATAATACATGTAGAGTTGAGTTGAGATCCTGTTAATCATGTACTTAGCATCTGTGTTTTTAGGACAGCAGATACTTGTGTGATTTTGGCCCATCATTTGTGATCTGTTTGAGGATTCCTGAGAATAAAAAAGCTATATATAAATTTAAGATAATATTATCAGCTGAAGCTCTGCCAGCTTCAATAGGCAGAAGTAGATAAATTGAATTACTGTGGTGTACCACTTTGTGGTACACAAATAATAGATTGCAAAATGTAAAAAGAACCTGTCTCCAATTTTATAGTTGTCCTATGTCCTAGGAGCTCATTCAGCATTATTTTTTCAAGGTATCTTGTTTAGGTGAGAAAAAAAATCTTATTAAATTAAATTTACACATTTTACATAATAAGCTGCTTTCTAGTTGAAAATGTGAACTAAAATTGCATTCTGGAAACACAGTTGCCATTAACGTATTGGAATTCTAGTGTTTAACAAAGAACCATTCCAGAACCACATCTCTGTTCTAGTAACAAAGAACCATTCCAGAACCACATCTCTGTTCTAGTGTTTAACAAAGAACCATTCCAGAACCACATCTCTGTAAGAAAACCTTTAAATTCTCTACCTATACTTGCGCAAACAATATCAGTGAGAATTATATCAGTGATTCAAGCTTGCAATTATCTTGCCAAGTAAAGAATGGAGGTGGGTGTACTTACTATGTCAGCACGATAGCCACAGCATCATTTAAGACACTCTCTCCAAACAGAATTGTGTATAAATCTGTATCCACATGCAGCTCATGGAAAATAGCAAGGACTGTCACTGTATGGAAAGAAAGCTAAGTGAGTTCTTTTTCTCATAGTCCTCTGGAAGTTAAAGAAATAAAGCAGTGTTAGAAAATTGGTTTTGAGAAGTCCAGTCCTATTTATTGTCTGTGGATAACAATAAGTTAAAAGGGATCAATTGTAGTATATAAGATCCTTAAATCCATCAAGTTTTGGTGCTTCAGCTGAGGTAGGAGGAAGCTTTCCCTTTCACACAGAGAATCATACATAAATGAAAATGTCAAAGCATATTTCACTGTACATAAAGGACTGTGATCTTGTGACTACAGAGAAGCAAGGGTGCTGAAAAGATGGGCTTTTCCATGGATTTTGTGTGTGGTGAGTAGTGGTTTATTTGTTTAAAGAAGGATTTAATAACCCTTATCCATCTATTATTCTTGTTCATTGAAGAACGTGCATAATACCTTACCCTGTCCTGAACCACTTTCTGCTCGGATGTAGCGTATCTATAGTCATGAAGCCCTCTCATCCAGATCAGAGTATCCGACACCTGTAACCCTTTTCCTTCAGCTTATCATTAAGTTCCTTCCTTCTCTGTGAGCTATATTCTACTATATTCTATTGAGTTTACCAGTGTAATAGAAAAAAGATAGTGTGTATTGAATTTAAATTGAAATTGGGCAAATCACTTAGACACACATCCTCATGGTCACTGAGACACTTGGCACATATTCAGGTAATTAATACTATAGTTATTAACTTACGCCTTCTCTATTTTATGTCTCAGTTTTCTTACCTGCAAACAGGGTCTCACAGTCCTTCCTAAGATCTACCTTGCACTTCAGATCTCCAGCTGAAGAAGACTATGTTTTGTGTTGGCATTATTTTCTCTTTGCATGGGAGAAGCAGAGCTTCCTCTTTTCAAACAGAATTTAATGTAAAGACCCCCAGCTACTTGTATGGTTAAAAATTACATGGTAATTCATTGCTTCACTGGTGCTCATTCTAGTACATAATTGTGCAATTGGACTCCGTCCTCACAGCCCAGGATTCCCGAAGATTAGGAGTACCTCAGGGATGCCATGTTCACAACTGACATTTTAGAAATTAAAATAATATATTTTATATTCACATGACTGCTGAAAATTCACACAAAAATATGAACAGCTAGTTGTGCATTGTCATTCAATAATATTACTTGGATCCTTGAAATCATTACTGCTCAGATTTTCCAAATGATACTGAAATATCTATGTAATCTAAAAATCTGTTCATAAACCCAAAATAGATTCTCAGTTCTCCTGTGAGATTTTATGTGAAAGTGATCTGTGTTGATGTGTTATCTTTGAAGAATTTTGGAAGTGTTATTCTACAGAAGACAATTTAGGAGATGTGTGTAGCTGAACATTTGCTGATATAGCTATATTTAAATTAGCTAGTTATATTTAACTATCCTGGTAACCTCATCCATCTACTCCCACCGCAGCTATAATTTAAACTAGGAAAAGAGTTCTTTTCCTAGAATAGCTCAAAGGTGTAGGAAGAAGTTTTATTGACAAATGATATTTTCTGGGCTCACTAACATCTATATTCAGGGTTTCTCCTGATCAGCAATGCTGACCTAATGTGCTAAATATGAACCCAGTTTAGTCTCCTGTTCTTTGATGTCCTTGGCATTGCAACAGACATGTTTTCTAAAACTATTTGCCACTTTCAGCTTTTGCTTATTAGTTAATTAGCTTGGGCTCTCATTAATAGTCCCTGCAATAATAATAAAAAGAAAACAGTATTCAAAGTCCGAAGCACTGTTGATGTGTAGATGTAGCAGGCCAGGCCATTTAGACAGATGCTTACACATTCCTCACCTTCCTCTCGCCTCCTAAGTAAACAGCTTTCTCTTCTTGCTTTCTCTCCCAACTCTACTCCAAAAATATGACTTAAAATCTTTTCAAACGAAAGCAAAATAATAAAGCAAGCAAGAGACTAAAGCATCTGGGAGATACTTCCCATTTCAAATGATAGCATTGTCTGTCCCTGACTGGAAGATTTTGTTCTCTGCTCTGCCTCCATGTTCGTCGGGCCCAAGACACAGCAAGCTTCACCCAAACCCTTGATGACGTGATCTGTTTTTACAGAACTGGAGTGATTCTGGTTCCACAAATTTCAGGGAGATTAAGTTGCTCTTCAGTATTTATACAATTTATAAATGCAGTTATTCCTGAATGATGTCTTACCTAAATCTCCTCTTCTGCTCTTCAAGTCTGTAATTTCCATTCTTAGCTTCATGAGACACAGATAATTTGTTGTATTTATCCTGTTATTCTTTCCAGCAGCATTTTGCCTATTCAAAGACTCATTTCAGATGTCTCCTCCCTAAACTGACTCACTTCTTTAAATGTCCTCCTTTTAGTAAGGTTTTGTTGCCTACTTATCAGTTCTTATCTTTCCTGAAATGCAGTGGCCAAAACCAGATACCAGTACTGTATTTGACATTTGCTGTCAGGAAATAAAATGAAAAGATGCTGTAGAACATGTTAATAAATCCAGTTTCCTTTTTTCACTATGTATTGGTACTTAGGACTCATTTCAGCTTGTAAACTTAAAATCCTTTTCAGAAGTGAATGTCCACTTCTTATCTGTTATCTATGAAGTTGATTTTTTCTAAGTGTAGCATTTATCCTTCTCAATTTTAAATCATTGCAGGAATAATATTGAGTTCTAATCATGTCTTTGAAAGTGTTTGCAATCTCCTTTCAGCATAATATTATATATTAAAGAAGCACTCTCTGTTGCATTAGCCAACTCATTAATGAATATTGTAAATACTATCTGCATAATAACAGAGAACTACAGAATCTAAACATCCACCCTGTTTAACAGCTCAAGGAAAGATTTGCCCCTTGTTTTGACAACAAGGTCATTTTCCCAAGGTCACATTTGCCTTCATTAATTGTTAGAATCTATGGGTATAGGTCAGAATGGACATAATAAAAGAAACATGATATTCTGCTATGGAAGAAAGTTAATTTAAATTACTCTCTGGGTAGAATAACACTCTAGGAATAGTTATCAGGCCCAAAGTATTCACATCATGTTTTTGTCTGATGGATGACTTTAAAACACAAGGGAATTAATTTTAAAAATAATCATATACCACAATAACATATTTAATCTATGAGAACTTTAAGTAAAGTGAAGATCATAAATATTGCATTGCAATTAGCTTGGCCTCTCTGGCTTTCTGAAGGCACTTTTGAGGAACCATAGGTACGGCTTAGGTTTTGTGTGGTAACTACTCAAAGACTCATATAATTTATTAGATAAAGTACTCAGCATCACTTCATCTCTTATTTCAATGTATCACATGATCACAGATACAGAGATAGGTGAAGAACTTGATGGTTAAAAAGGATGGGTACTTGGGGGAGCACAAGCATCTTTTGTGGCAATAGAAAATTGACACGATGGAAATAACACGTATCAGAGTTGCTGACTCGGAATGGGTTGTGGCCTTCATTTGAAAATTCAGATTATATATATGACTTTCACAGTACTTGTGCCAACAGAAATCTGATTCACTTCTTCCTTGACTTCATGGACTGAGGTAACCTCTGTTAGATGCTAAGCCCAATATGATTTTAATTGTACCCAAGTCATAACAGTCATGGAGCTGGCTTGTGAAGGGTCTCTTGTTTGTTATTGATCCCTGTAAAAATTATGTATGACTGAAATATCAGCAAACTATGGCAATCCTTAAGCTAACTGTATCAAATGCGGTTTTGCTGTTAAGTTTTAAAAGAATAAGGAAGCTCAGAAAATAAATGAGACCATTATATAAGTACTGGCATTATTGTACCTCAGTATTCTGACTACAACCGTTAATATCTTTCTCATGGGCATAAATTTTTTTTAGGAGGACAGTATCAAATGGGTAGAAAATAAGAGGAGAGAAATCTAAGTTTTATTTCCTATATACTTTGTCGAAAAATAAAGATTCCAATTTTAGTTATAGTCTCCTTTCCTTATTAATTAGTCACACCACTCACAGATTAGTTCAGTGGTGAATAAGAAAAAAGCATACCAATATTTTAATTAAAACCACATTTATAAAGTCTTACCTAACTGGTACATGAAATGTATGATGTTATTTCTAAATTCTGCTTCTTAATGCCAAATCCATTGATTTTATGAGAAACAGAAACTCCTCTTTCAGATAAATATCCAATTTTATCAATAACGAGAGCAGTGCAACCCACAGCTCCAGTTCAGCTGTAACCATAGTAACTTCAAATAGGGAAGAGCCTTGTGATTATCAATGTGACCAAAGGTAAAGGAGTTCATATTGCTCAGAAATAGCTGTGCTTCAGCAAACCCTTGTAAGGTAAATCTGTTTTCCATACTTGAAATGTCAAAAGTTAAAAAGAAAAAGGAAGTGCTAAAGTTACATGAAATGTCTTTGCATCTGAAGGTCATTGCACAAAATGTGTTAATAACAACAGCAAAGACAAACTGTCACATTCCTACTATTCACTTATTTTTGGTGGCTAAGGCAGAGGTCAGATCTTTACATTCATGCACCAGTTTTGTTTTGTCCATTTTTCCATTACAACCAAGGGCACCCTGAAGTAACCTATTGCTGGGGTGCATTGCTGACTCTGCCTTTCAACCACAGAGGACAGCTGTTGTCAGAATACCTAATCTGTGCTCACACTTGAGATGGTTTCATCTTGCAGGTCTCTGTTGCTCTGGCATGGGGAGTTGGAGGCTCCACTCCCCACACCAGCACCTTTTCCATGCTCTCTTTGTTGCTCTTGATGAGTGACATGTGTATGAGAACATAGGGAGGAACTGCTCCATCCCCTTTGGGATCACAGCAAAACATTTCCAGAGTCAAGTGACATCAGAAATCAAAACCCAGTAGTTATGCAAGGAAACTCTTCCAAAAGTGAAACAGTGAAACCTGTGCTGTTTTACACAATGAAATAATTAGAAGATATGATTTCCCTGATAATGTGGTAAATTATACCTACTGATAAGAATAAAGAAAAATGTAAACAATGGTCTCATGTTTTAAATCAAAACAGATAGATAATCAAAACAGAAGAGATAATTTGGAAACTTTAGAATTCCATTTCTTTAAATAAAACCTCTCATCTGAAGTCTTAAAAAGAGAAAGTTTTTCTACTGAAAATGATAAATTATTGAAAGGTGACATTCTCTGTAAAACAAATTATTTGGTTGAAAGTAACCTTGTTCTGTCCCTGAATTTTGTAACTTTCTTTTCCAGAAACATGAAAGTTTTTTGAGGCATCCTGAAGTTTTGCTGATATTTAGGGATCACAGTCTATAATACAAAACCCACTCCCAAGCATATCCAGTCATAAAGTAATTCCACAATCTTAGTTCAAATGCTAGTTTTCTATATAAAGGAACACATAGCATGTAAGAGTAATTCTTCTGAATTGTTTTTGTGCAAAAATATCTAGATTAAAAATCCTCAGATAGCCTTCAAAACTAAAATCTACAGAGTGCTATGACATTAATTCCTTCTTCTTAACAATACTGCAACTTTTAGCTGGCACACATTTATTCGCAGCCCTACTAATACAGATCTTTACTTAACATGCAAACACCTACTAGTCATTTTTACTATTGCAAATAAGGAACTCAATCAAACCAACTTATGTCAAGTCAACAGATCTGCTTTTAGCATCTTTTGAGGCTTAATTGCTTTCACAGGCAAGGGAAATTAAACCTCTTTTTGAAATGAGTTTATAATCCTACACAGTAAAGAATTAAATGAAAAATCATGTAGCAATTCTGACAGGAAGTTATTATTTCATCTTAAGACACTAATTTATTGTTCTAGCCTAATTCTAGAACACTTGACAACATTTTACCAAAGATTTCTTTAAAAAACCCTAAACAAACCCTAGATATCACATATAAAATCATTAGGCTGACTATTTTATGCCCTAATATGTATCAGTCCTCCATGGCACCATATTTTAACTGATTTGGAAATGCTCATGAGCTCTTTACATGGCTTGAAATTATAAGCCATGAGCAAATCCTACAACACAATGAAATATTTTCATCAGTGTCTACCGTTTAATCAACGAAGAACTTAATTCAAAATTCTCTAAGTCCTTGAGGGGTTGAAATTTATGGATAAGATTAGTGAACACATGGAACAGCATAGAATATAGTGAGTAGATAACAGAGGAAGCAGGAGTGAACATTTAAAAACCTCTTGGACATGTGCACACACTATGTAAGTAGAGGAGGAACTGAAAACAATATTAATCAATGACAGTTTGTCACACTAAAAGTAGTTTTCTCAACTGCAGCATTAGCTTTTTAAGTCTGTGTAAAACTCTGGGAAAAGTAATCCTTGTCACTTCTTATTTGTTACAGTTTAAGNCTGTTCAGATTAATCAGTGGTGACTTAATACTGTTATAATCAAAATCAGTGCATTTGTCTTACACATCACTGCTCATAAGTCAACATGTTAATTTTTGAAATCAAATAGTATTGGACTGGAAAATGGGAAAAGAAACTAAGCCAGCTGCAAAATCCTATTCATAGCACAATCAAGAAATGTACTTGGAAAATGTAAGGACCCTTTTATTCCATAAGCAGTTTATTTTCCTAGGTTTTCCTTGTGCTTTCAGTTTCTATGTTTTTCTCTTGCTCTGAGGATAGGCTCCAATCATGTGCTGAATCTTATTAATGTAGCTGGGTGATTTTATAAGTGGCATTACATTTGATGCTTGGATTAATTTCAGAATAACAATTTGATGCAGCTTTTATAGCAATCTTGCAACTAGTTTCATGGAAATAAATTGTTTTATCCCATATTTTTAAGCCATCAGAACGATAAATCACAAGCCCAAATCTTTTGTTAAATATTGCAAGTTCATTTAAAGAATAGAAAAACATCCTCAAAACAATATTGTTTTTTCTCATTTCTTTCAAAAGCCAGAAATTTGAAAGCTGTATGCCTAAGTTTCTCAGAGAAGTTTCTCTAGGGTAGTTAAGACTAACGTAGCAAGTCTTGTGCATCACAAAATGTTTTCTGTTCCATTTCCTGTGACAGCTCAACTGCAAATTATGCAAAAATCCAATGTACTCTTGTAGAATTTGTACTTTGTCTCAGCAGAGAAATATATATTACATACATATATAAAAAATTCTTTTTTTCACCTTCTTCACTGTTTTTGCACCGATGCAAATAGCAACACTTTCCTTTTAATATCAGAGCACTCTTATTATATTTTCAACATAACAAAACCTGGAAAAATCAATAAAACACAGGATAACCTGGAAATTATCCCATTTTCATTAGAAGGATGGACTAGAAGACCTCCAGACATCCCTTCAAATCTAAGTTATTCTGTAATTCTATGATTCTGAAAATGGCTGTGTGCTTCCCAGATTTTGCTGTTTATTTTAACTTCAGGTTTCAAATCTCACATCTGCAAATACAAGTGAAATCCGTTGGTAATTTTTTTGAGTTATATTTATCATGAGCACTGCATTCAGACTGTATCTGATACCTTCTATACAGCATTTATATAGCCAAATCTTTACAGTATCTTTGGAGTAGGTTAGACCACACATGGATGTGGTGTCAAGTTTATTGACTGTGAGACTCCAGGTTACAACAGTTCTCATCCCAGCAACCAACAGGGAGATGTCCTGAAGATTGGAGAACAACATTTTTCCAATCTTTCCGGCAACTTCAATTATAAAGTTTGTGAGCTAAACCTAGCTAAACCTGTCACAAAAACAAACAAGGGATCTACGGAGCTGATTTGATTACAATTATCAGATTATCAGACATTTAACAGCTATGGGAAAGAAAAATCAACAGAGACTTCAAACATATCTATGGCACTTGCAATTGTTATGTTCTTATTTACTCTTCTGACTTTTGAAAAAGTAATTTATTTTAAATGGTTACCTGGATCTGTGGCAGACATCAGTGATCCAAAGAATAAACAGTCAGTGAAGTGGAATTCCCATCGCTTTAACTGGCCAGTGTGTACCATGGCCTTCACAAAGCCATACATTATCAACCTGTCAGAGGAAAGATAAGACAGGCATTCAGAGCATTTAACACTTACACTCAGTTTACAGTATTAAACAAGTGCTTATTTTCTTCAGTTTGTTTTCAATAAATGTATCACATGAATATTGAACATAAACAGTTACGTGAAAATCCTATTTCCTGTTCAACTGTCAAAGTTTGTATTGAAACGCCAGACACAATTCTAAAACAAAGGCTTTTCTCAATAATTGTCAGCTGCTGGTAGTAGAGGACAACAGTTTGACCTGTTTATTTTTCAAAAAGGAAGATAATATATACTTAAGAAGACATTATTAAGATGAATTTGTTTAATGTTGTAGAACATTTGAGCCAAGGTATTTCCACTATAAGCTCTATGGCTTGCTCTAACATTTCTAAATGAACTGTTTTATTCTACCAGCCCTTAAATGTTAGCTATACGCAATGATCTAGATAAGATCTACAAATGAGGCTTATTTAACAAATCACAGTGACAGTGAGGCAACACTCTTCAAACTGCTCTGCTACATCCTCACTAGATTCACAGGAAGAGTTATCACTGATTTATATAACTAGGTAATGCCATATGAGAGAAGCAGCCTATTAAGAATCTTGAAATAGCTTTTAAAAAAGGGATTCCGTTGTTGCTATAACCTGTAGACTTTTACAATTTTGTACATTTCCAGTCTAGTTAATATTAAATTCCATTTCATGTAATACCTTTTCCAGAAACACAACACAAAAATTGACAACTGTGCTCTTCTAACTACAGACTTTAAAACAGTCATTTAAACAGAGCTCTATGCATGCGCATACTGGGCCATGTTTTACCCTCAGCTGTAATCCTAAGGTGTTTCTGAAGCCACAAATGTACAGAAGATCTGAGGAACAGAAAAAGTGCTACTAAACAAACTGCCTGGGACTTAATTACAAATTGCTTTCAGAGACTTAACCAATCTTACTGTTTTCCGCTAGGAGGGAAGTGGGTAGGTCACCAGAGCATTCCCCAATGGTCCTGAGTGTTTGCGTACATATTTATATAAGCTGCCTAACAAATATTTTACCACCAATTGCCCTAAAACAATTTATCCAGCTGTGGGTCTGCTTGATTGATGAGCTCACTTTCTCTCAATTCCCAAACAATAAGGACTTAAGACCCTGCAATGAACTTAGTCTTTTTATGCCCAGCACAAATTTGTCAGCTTTAAGGAATCCGTCCTTCAAAAAATGACTGTGGTGCTGCCATCCCAATTTGCAATTGTCTCAAAAGCCACAGCGATAGAAGTGAGCACAGTGATGCTTTTTAGAAATAATTTCCCAAAACTCTTTGCAGTTTTGATCGGAGATACTCTTCTTCCTCATTTAAAATTATTTTAAATTAATAAGTAAAACTAAGTTCTGACTATTTGGAACATTTTAGTAATGATAATTATACATATTGAAAAGTTGAATCCCAGCTGGATACCAGAGGTCCCAATGGACCACATCATCCAGTAGTACTCAACATAACTGTTCTGCAAACTTCTCAGTTGGACTGAATGATGGCTCAGTACTGCCAATAATATTTGTGAATAACTGATTTGGTCATGGATTTGGAACATAATAAAGTAATACAACCAAAGAATAATACTCAGATGAACTTTGATGCAGGAGACCTGACATTTTCGACACCCAAACATATTTTGTTTAAATTTGGGGAGGAGCCCATAAAGCTAGAGCAAGTATTTTGCCACTTCAACAGGAAAACAGGAAAACACTAATGTAATGAAACACAGGAGAATTCACAATTTTCCAGATTATGCAAGTCTGGCATTTACAAAGTGTCTGATCTCTAAAAAATGCTAGATAGAATGTAGCATTACACAGTAGAGGAGACATTGTATAAATATTTAACTTGCTGAAGTAAGACTCTTCTGGGAAACTCAACATTAACTACCATAATTTCCAGTATGAATCAGCAAGAAAACCACATAAACTCTCAACACAAAAATGCAAAAAAAAAAGTTGTGAAAAAACAAAGTAAATAACAGACACTGAAGAATCACAACAAAAACTCTGCAAGGCTTTAATTATTGTGGGCATTGGGTTGTCCTTACATTTTTGAAGCTGGACTGAAGTTTGAAGCTTGTCAGTGTGAAAAAAGGGGGGGGGGGGGGAATCTCAATTTTTTTTTTTTTTAATTTTTTTGACTACAACAGTTCTCCTGCTAATTACCTTTTATTGCCATGTATTGAGGAAAGGAGTTCAGAATCCACGTTGTCTGTTTGGGTACTGCTGGAAACTTCCAGTGAATTTGTTTATAAAACTGCTCTCTAGGAAGGCTACTCTGGGACTGGGACATTCTTGAACTAGCTGCTGTTTACATGTAGAGGGGAAAAAAAAGAGAGCCCTCTCCTAAGGCCATTACAGAGTAATTACTACACACAGAACTATGGCAGGTTGGTTTATAGAATGCTGCTTCTTTGATAAGTGACTGCATCCTCACATGCAAGATAAAATAGGAATACCTACCTCGTTCTAAAAGAATCTATTTAATGAATGTCTTAATTTAAAGCTGCAGAGGACATAATTAGAATGTAACAGAACCTGCTAAGTGAAGATGTACAACACACACCATATCCTCAATGCAGACAGTCCCATCTGCCTGACGATTTTATCAGCAGTTGTAGCTCTTCAGTTCTGCTGTTCATTGCATTATCACCACTGAATCTCACTAAGAGTCTTTATTGTGTTAAAGGCTTTAAAAGCATAATTCTTGATTTAAAGTGTTCGTGCAGTTATGCTGTGTAGCATGAAACAGACCGGTAATTTAAATCTTTCTTGCAAAATATGTTTTCTAGTCTGCAGAGAATTTTTCAGCTCATAGCCTGACTCTCTTAAGAATGCTACTTTATCTAGACGTGATTATCTTGTAGCTTGAAGCCAGCTGAACAAAGTTACAGATTGTAATCATGCTAGTAAAGGATGAAAAAAAATACTTCTTCCTTCACATTTCTTCCTTTTCACAAGGAATAGAGTTATTAATAAAACAATGATAGGAAAAGTAGATGATTTTGTTCTTACTTATAAATGAAGTAACACAGTGATTGACTGAAACCATTATAGAAATAAAAAGTCACTTGTCAGAATTTAAAATACATGATGAAAAACATAAATAGTAGACATGAAAATTAAGTACTCATTCCTTTATTTTCATCTTTCTATTTCTACCATACCAATATCTTTCTATAACTTTTTGCTATACAATGGAATGCTTCACATCAAATGTTCTAGCTACAGCGATCCATTATTTCAAAAATGCTCTATGTGCTATTACATCCTTCTTTTAGTCATCTTTTAAATCAATTTTGCCGTCAGAAAGTGTAATATCATGGGCTTTTCTTCAAAAACTCATTTGCTACCTAATCAAAGTAGGAGAAAACCTCCATGAAGTTTTTCAGGTAACAGTAAAAAAAGTTACCTTAAGGTATTCTGTATAAAATACACAACAAGAAAATCTCTCTGGCTATAGAAATAACTGAGAGATCAGAAAAGAACCTGGCTTTACAAATCCATTACGTATTTTTACCTAGGACACCGTGAATGTCTGAGAGATGAGAATTAGAACTACATGCAAAGCTTTAGCATCTCTGGATCTGACAAACAGCTCCAGTGTCCACAGCTGGACTCTGTGGAGGACATGGGGTGAGGTGGAAAATGCTTTTGCTTAGCATTCCCCAGTGAGCAATGCAGAAGATCTACCACTGAGATTTTGTTAGTAGTCACAGATTATTTTCTGTTTGCTTCTCAAATCAAAAGCTGTGATGGGAAGGCTAAATGGAGAGAAACACACTTTACATCTCAGAGATGTGTTGTATGTGGGTATGGGTAAGAAAGGCTGTGTTTCAGTAACCATGGTTAGGTTTATCTAATGAGCCAACCATAGGTGGCTTGCCTCATTAGATAGTCCTGTGGTATTGGAGTTTTGGGAAAGTGATGACTTTCCCAATGATTCAATCAAGAGATCTGAAATAGGCTTTAAAATATTTAAGTTCTACAACCCACCTTTATTGGTATAGAACAACAGTAAGTGCCTGTCCTTAAGCTGGAACTGGGAGAGATCAATTGAAACACATGCACACATGTGCAGTGATGGGCTCCTGCACAGTGCAGGCCCGCAAGATGCTGATCTGTCATCCCTGTGTCACCAACAGCAAAACCAGAGGTTACAGTGCTTGCTGGATTGGCACCTCTGGCTGTGTCTCTGCCCAGCTGCCAGGCTGCCTTGCCCAAGTCGTTTCACTTTAGGAAAGACCAATTTTTGTGCTTGATGCTTTAGGACTGACTTGAATGAGACTATGCAGAATGCCTCAGTGTTTGAACCTTTGCTTAATTAAAAAAAAACCTTCTTATGGATTTGTGCTCTTGAAAGTAAAGAATTGCTGTAAGTCAGTATGAATTTCATTTTGGTTAGTCTTGTGTACTACATTCAACCCTGGGAAACGTCTATTGAAGCACAGAAATGCTTTTCTCTAAAATGGAAAAAACCATTGTGCCTAGGTTGAAAATTTCAAGATGCAATCATAGATTTTTCTGATAAATGCTAACAGTGTAGGAAAAATGAGGAGTGATAAAAAAGGCTGTAAGATGTGAACATAGATGAGCTGAAAAATTAGTTGAGGTCACTAATCATTGCTGGAAACTGTCAGTAAGTGGTATTTCATGTTTAGGTTTTTTTGTTTGTTTGTTTGTTTGTTTTTAAAATCTCAAATCTCTTTTTTCAGACTGACTTTCAAACAGGTCTTACTCCACTACAGTTTTACAACATTTTGCATCAAAGACATACAAACCAATTCAGCACCACTCACAACTGCACAATATTATTTAATGCATTTTTAATATTTCTCTAATTAGCAGAACACAGCCGCGGGATCCCTGTGTTCCTGATCTCCATTTAAATTAGAGCCATTATGCATTATATACATAAAAACTTGGACCTCTGCAATGAAAAAGTTGCATGCACTTGATCTTTGAGTGCTGAGTAAAATCTAATAATTACTTGGGCAAATGAGCCATGAAACACTATCAACTGTACTGTGTCCAAATCATAGCAACACTTAATAGTTTTTTGCACTACAAGACTTAGGCATTATCTCAAGATTTGCTTTCCTTAGTGTTATAAGGAGAAGCTCCGATAGATAATGAATTACTGACAGTCTTACACACATATTTTGAGACAGATATCCTCATGACAGTAAAAATAAGATCTAAAAAAATCTGACATAAGTATAAGATTTTCCAGATACAATAGTGATAGTTATTTTACAAATTTCTAAATCATTATTTTGCAGAAGGTGGTGGAATTCTAAGAAAAACATTAGTGACACCAAGAGACTTCCATAATGAAAAAAGAACTGAAATTACCCAGTTTACAGAGGCAAAATAACACAGTGACTGTACTATCTACAGGAGTTAAAAACATTGTAATTAAATGTCAGTAATTGAGTTCTCAGATTACACAACTGCTGTCACATACACAAAGGCAAGGCATTGGGTAAATTGAGTTCACTAGTTAATTGGCTCATTCATTCAGTCACCAATGAATTCACTTCACCAATGAGATATTTCAGTGATTATCGTAGTTCTATCAACCATAACATGGAAAGTTCTTTACCCACAAGAAGTCAATATCTTGAAGAATTTAGTCTGGTCTAAATATTTAAGGGTTTTATAAGTTCAAGACCTGTTGCAGTTCATTATAAAACTTCTTTCAATAAGAGAAATTTCTCTAGTCCTCAAATGAGTGGATGCTTTGTATTCTGAAGTGTGAAGACCCCTAATCCCATCTCACTACCAACATAAGTGTCTGACTTCATTGAAAACTCTGCTAAATCCACGGTTTTAACCACATCTGACAGCATTAAGTGTCACAGATTAGCTATGAACCAAGAACAAAACTTTGTATCTGTTTCCTTTAAAACTTCAAATGTGCCAGTGTTTAATATCACTGAGTATCATCTTATATTGACAGAGGGATATAGGAGGATCATTTTGTCTTTTCAACCTCAAGAACATTCCATGTGTCAAAAAAAATTCTATATGAGTTTTCTTCAGAACTCCATGTAACAGCAAAATCCTACTTTCAGAAATAGTGGTCAGGACAGTTGAGAATGTTACTATAAAAGACCTGTCTATGGAAAGCCTTCAAACCTCACAGACTGGCATGATTAAAAGGATAAAAAATTTGATTCAGCAGAAATTCAGAAGAAAAGTATTTTGAGTTAAGAAAGGAGAACTAGCAATGTTGTAAACTCTCTCCCTAAGCACAAAAACATTGCTGGATACTAACCTGCTATCAATCTATGTGGAAGACAGACTCATGCTATTGGTTATTATTCATGCTGAACTAATTAATGGATAATTCAGCTATTCTCTAAATTTCTGAATGAACCTCCCCAAAAGATTTTGAAACAGCAATATTTTTGCCTCTCATTTGAAAATACAGTGTAAATATTGAATATTGTGCTCATATAAAACATGAAAATATTTTAATTTAATATTTCATATTAAAATACATAAATCCCATAATCTTATTTGCTACAGTAGGTTTTCAGTGGAGCACTTGATATTGCCTTTAAATGAGCTTGTATTAACATTAAAAGGTAATTATGATCAGTCTGTGATTTCAGAATAATGCAAATTAGAGAATAACATGCTGTAAAACAGGGCATGAGATGAACTATAGAGAAAAATATTTGAAACTGCTTTAGCATTTTTATTGGATTAGCTCAGTCAAATAGTGATACAAATGCTCAAGAACAAAGAAAATAGGAATTTATACCTGTACCATAAATGGAAATTTTCAGGTACCCTTGATGGACTTTTAATTTATAGTGCAATTTTCAAATGCAAAATTTATTGTTTGATGTAACAGTTGAACGTGCTTAGGACAGACAAGGCCCTTGCTAGGTCTTCAGAGTTCCCAGTTGCCTACCTGGACTTGGTTAATCTCCTGTAGAAATAAGGGACACTTTAGAATACCAGCCCTTAGTTTCACATTTCTAAATTAGATGTGGTTATATCTTGGGATATGGATCAGTTTTGTGCCTTCCTAGTTGAAATCAAAAAAAATAAAAAGACCTCTAAAGGTGTGAGAAGCTCTGTAAGTGTGTAGACAAGAAAAGAAAGCCATTTGACCTGTAACAAACATAGTAAGTTTGGGTTTGTTTTTTAAAAAGCATCCTTGTTATGGCAAACAAGGATGGAGAAGAATGATAAAATTTCTTGTGTCCAGGCTATCTCCTGTTCCTAGGGATATAAGAGTATTAATGTGCAATGATGCTCATTAGTCATCTAAAAGCAGATTTTATAGCTGGAAAAAAATATAATGGAAAGACAGGCATGCAGATAGGTCTAAAGTGACATTAAACTCCTGTGATAAACTATCAGAAATAGGAACCTTCTATGCCAAGGAATAACTTCTCAGGGTGAAAGTGTGGTGATATGATTCAGAATGAATCAGCAGGACATGAGCTTCAAAACAACCTGTGGCAAGCAGGTTATCTCCTGCTTATACAGTTATCTTTAATTGGCGCGCTAGATAGAAATGTTTTTTAATACATCAAAATACAGCAGCGAGGTCCGAAAGAAGCACACTATTGTGCTTCTGCATTTTTATTTTAAAACCCTCTTATTTAATAGGTTTGTGGATTCTGGAGCTATAACAGTAACTGAAAAATCCTACAGAGGAATCTGCAGTGACAAGTCTGCCCTCTTGTGAGAATTGCATTTTCCCCACCTGATTATGTTCCTGTATCATACAGATTACACAGTCAGTAGGAACACAGACATTTCAACCAGCCTCTTCACACATTAGTGTTGGTTCTGCTCTATGGAACATAACTATTTCTTCATTATAGCTTTGTTATTTTTTATATAAAAATGCATCAAAAATGTATCTGTTAAAAGAGTTCTTTAATTATGGCTAATTACAATAATGAGAATGTTGTGCAGAAGATTTGACTTTTTTATCTCTGGTGCCTCAAAACATCTACGGCAAAGATAACACAGTTAGTTACTATACATGAGCAGCACTCGAAATGGAGGAAGAGTGAATTTGGGAACGAGATGGAAGTAAGACGACTTGTTTCATCACTCCCTGTCCATTCCAGTCCCTGCTTCTCAGGCAGCCTCAGGGAGTGGTTTATGCCTGTGGCTGGTCTAAGAGGTCCCCAAAATTTCTACTAAATTGGCTGCTAAAAATATCTACCCTCAGCCTCAAGAGGTCCAGCCTTTTCACAGAAAATCTCTTGGGGAGAAGACTAATAATAATCAAACATATTGTAAGCTGAACAACGCCAATGAAAACCTCCTGTCCCTGCTACCAAGAAGGGACTAGATATTCTGAGTGCAAGCTGCTTTCCATCAGATCTGGACATACCAGTGTGACTCTTGCAAGTTTTAACCCTGTAAAAAGCCCAATGTAGAATTCTTTTATTTTTTTCCTTCTTTTTCTATAGGTCATGCTGTATGGAGCCCAACCACACAGCAGTATGAGTATGTTCTGTGACTCTACCCTAAGCCCATGCTCCTCACTGACAAGAGCTAAGGATAGGTCCCATTTAGGGATTATAAGGAATTTGGTTAGTTATTGCTAGTGGAAGGCAGTAGGTAGAAGTTATTTCTTTTTCCTTCTGGGGTTTAGGATATAAACCTAGAGGATCCTGTAGGATATATGATTGAACCTCCAGCATAAATCTACAGATGTATCAAGATCTACTTCACTCCCTGTCTAGTTTTTCATTTCCTTTCCCCTGAAGGCAGAACAACCTTCTAAATAAACGTATTTTATTTTTCTAGCACTAGGATCTGATTAAAAAGACTTACACAGTTGGATGTATAAAAGAGAGTTCTAACACAGCATTTCTGAATAGTTTGTGGAAGTAGTATCTCTAGGACAGATTGACTTAGTGCACCTCATGAAGGGCACTTCTCTAAATGTTAAGGATTGCATATGCCCAGTTACAGGACATGCTGTTCCCATTACAGGATCTTTCATAATTGTTATGTCTTGTTTAACAAATAAAATTTCCAGTTCTATAGGGTTTGACAATGAGGTTTGACAATCTATAAAATCCAAAGCTACTACTGTAGATTTTAGTTGAAATGATTAAGTGGAAAATTACCTTAGATGTTTTCTGAGTGAGGTGAATGGATGATAATTGATGAAATGGAAATGCAATTGTGAGGTATTGGCTGCTTTCTCAGGGAAAATTTACTTTGTAAATACATGAAAAATTAATGGTTTTGATGAGAAAAGATTGAGATATTTGTACAAAAGATTTTGACTTTGAACAGCTCTAACATAGTGACAGTAGATTATAGGGAATATAATTCTTAAATGTGTATGTAAAAACACCAAACCACATGACAAATAGTTTTGTCTAACTTAGGTGCATATCAAGTTAAATAAGGCAAGCTTATGGGATTTGGCTAGCTGAAAATAACACTAAGGACTGTTCTGTATCCTTTTCCTCACTTGCTCAGCTTGACCATCACTCCAAGCCCTGACTCTTGTCAATAGGGTCGAAAGACAGAGTAACTGCATGAATAACTTTGGTTTTACATTGTTACTCACCGGGCCTGATTGTCTGGCTCTGGCACCTCCCTGAGCATTTTTTGTAGGTTTTATTGATCTTTCAGTATTTGAAGGGCTTGGAGAAAGAGTGGCCTTTTCTTTTCTAGGCATGACCAATTCTGCCAGATGAATCATATAAACATTTGCCTATTGATAAACCAAATCCATGTGATATAATGCTTTGTAAAACACAGTATTTACTAACATAAATGAACTGATAATAAAAAGGAAGAAAGTAAACTCTACTTCTCCTGTAAAAAGAAGCCGGTTATTTCATTGCAAGTTACACTTTCTGTTATTTTTTTTTCTATGACAACTGATTTTAAGCAACAATTTCCCGTAATGAGGTATAGTATGGCTCCTTCAAGTGAAACAAGGGCTATCAAGGTATGAGCACAGCTGGAACTGAGGAATAATGAGTGATCTGTCTGCACTCCTTGCATGTCCATTCCTCATATGAGCAGTTTGACAGTGTGCCAGTTCTGTGTCATTCCAGACACCTCCTTTCCCTATAAGGATCTTTAACCTGTCCAGGCTACAGTTTTCTGTGCTGGGTGATGGAAACAAAGTGGCTGTATCAGACCTGAGAACTGTGCACCAAGCTTAAATTGACCTTGAATTTCCAAGGTTTGTGAAGGCAAAACAAATCTACTGATTAGTAGAAAAGCAAGTGTGACTCCTCCAGATTCAGGGTAAATTTACAAATACTTGTCACCTGTACAGTTACAGTTGTATCAGAATATAGCAGTAACTTGACAGTGTTTATCACTTAAAAAGTGTGTAGAAGAGGGAACAGGAAACATAGCCTACAGTCAAAACTGCTGGGATAGTCTGAGTGAGAAAAATGCAATGCAACAATTATGGCTAAAGCTAGTACAGACATTCGGGCAAATGTCACTATTCCTGTAAAAGTGTGCAACAGGATCTTTATGCAACCATTATTTAGAGTTTTACAGTTCTAGAAACACAGGTACCTCTCTGCACGTTACACTGGACAAGATTCTCTTAGAGGTGAAACACCCGTATACTGAACCACTGACACACACTGCTGTATTGTTTCCTACACACCAGCATTTGACTTCAAAAATTCTCACCACAGCCCTCTAGAGATGTGGCCCAGAACATGGGTGGAGTCAAGTGGCTTTGCAGTAATGCACTGCAATCAGCCAGAGATTTGACAAGAGGCTGGAAAATATTTTTCCAGCAATAGGACTGATTAGGCATTCACAGCTAGAGCTGAAGCAGTATAGAAATGCAAATAGATTCGTTCTCTATAATGGCAGCAATTACTGCTTTGCTTCATCCTATAGCTTGATCAAAGCAGAGAGAAAAGGACTGACATTTCTGCACACTAGAATTGCTCCTTCATTCTTTCCACACTCACAGGTTTTTAGGTACACTGGAAAAAGTACCCAAGAATGCACTGCAGAGTAGCCTTTTAGGGATGTAATAATGAGCTCTGTGGTCTAATAGCTCTTTTATTGCTCTAATTTCTGCACCTCCATGATCTACTCCTTCATTTCATCATTTCAAATACCAGAAAAGGATTACATTCCTAAATGAGCAAAACTGAAGAACATTCCCTTCTTGGGAGGACACCGACACAAATTAACTGACAATACATCACTGAGTATTTCTTACTATGAGCTAGAGTAACTCCTGGTTTTGATTTTATACAGTAGCTGTAGCCAAATTTGTTTCACACCATGTTGTGTTTGGCAGGGTTTGGCAGTGGGGAGGCGGGTGGGTGTGTGTGTGTGTGGGCTAAAAGGGTTGCTTCTCTGAGAAGCCAATGCCAGCCAGCTCCAAGATGGACCTGCCACTGGCCAAGGCTGAACATATTGGCAGTGGTGGCAGCAACTCTGGGATGAGGTATTTCAGAGGAGAGAAAAACCTGCGCAGATGGAGACAGGAGTGAGGATGCATGAGACAAACAGCCCTGCAGCCCATGGTGTACATCAGACTGATCTCTCCCTGCCCTTATCTCAACTCAAGAGCCTTTCATTGTATGTCCAGCTGAGGAGGGCGAGGACAGAGTGGCTTCGGTGAGCACCTGGCATTCAGCCAGGATCAAACTACTGCAAACACATTTTCACAGAGTGCCTATTTGTACCTCACTGTAATTTGCAGAAATATTTTTCCCTTTAATCTTGTGTAGAGAAATTACTCAAAATTCTTGCCAGTAGCAGTTTGTTCTATAGGTTGAACCACAGTTCATCAGATATTGTGCATGTCAGATTAGAGAAATCTTTCTTGAATCAAGCCAGCCTTCCACAGATGGAAAATCATTCTGAGGCTATTTACAAAAACAAAAAGTGCTTCAGAAATTACACATTATTTTTTTAGGCTGCTTGTTGGTATAGCTCCAAGTAATTAAGTCAGTAAATATTTCTGAAATTTCTTGACAAAACCTTAAAAACTGGTCTTAAGACCTTCCTTCAGTTTGGAGTTCTTGCTGTTGTAACTTTACATTATACATTTTATACTTCAGGCTTTTTTTGTTACACACATAGCCTTCCTTTTTCATGGTGATCTCTCCTGTACAATAACCACTGGTCTATGGGAGCACTGGGATGTTACAGAATTACAATGCCCAAGCTGAAGGCATCAGTCACTTGTGCTGTACAGCAAGACAGTGATGCTGGTGTTTTCTCTAGTAACTGAATGTATGGGGAAACCAAATGGAATATGAGAGGCAAGACACGGGAGCACTGCAGAACTGGCTTCAGGAGAGCAACAGCACGAGCAACAAGAGGTCAGGGAACACATGTCTATCCCACATACAGGCTGAGGCATCCCCAGGGTGGGCAGTGCCTGTGGGATCCCACCCCGGCCACGGACCTTGGTGGGGGCAGCTCCTGGCACCCCGACCTTGTGCAGCTGCATTTTGCCGGCCCTGCAGATGGACCCTAGGATGGATTATTCCCAATTTTCCTGCTCTTACCCATCTTGTTGCAACTCTAGCCTGAAGAATACCTTTGCTTTGTTCTAGAAAGTCTGTTTGTACCTGATTTTACTGATTGAAAATATTCAACCCCAAATTAATTTTAGAGTGTTAAAACTTCTAAAGGATAAAAAAACTGATCCAGGGTCTCCATTTACTTTCACTGAAGCCTGAGTCTTTTTGGTTGCATAGAAAGCAGAGCTGCCTGTAACACCTTGCCAAGAGAAAAAGCACAGATGAAACGAGGAATCACAGCACTAAGGGTTTTACATTTCCATCGCACTTTGATGTTCAGCTCTTGCTCCCCTCCCTCCCTGAAGCAAGCTAACACCACGGTGTGTGACTACACACTTCTAAGCGGTTGAATCTGCCTCCAGGCACACTCCTCCTAGTATTCCTTGCTACATTTGAAAGATCATCTGCCTCCCCAGCATCTGTTCATGAGTGATGACGATCAATGCTAAAAGGGGAGAAAGGGTATCCCAATGGCAATTTTATCAACTGGAAATCATACATGAGACTTTTAAAATGGGCCAGCAAGAGGAAATTAAGAATAGGCTAGACTATAATGATCAAAAAGATCAAAGAAGTGACAGAAACAGGGGAAAGCAATTCAAACATCATTTTAGAGGCAGAAAGCCCTGCAGGAAAGGAAGTATGAAGGCACAAATATCTCAGCACAGCATCTTGGCACTGCACTGTTTCACGGTCCCTTGAGATAGCATGGCTTATACAGTACCACTGTGGAAAGAAGAAAGTATTGCAGCAGGGATATTCACTGAACAATATAGCACTCTTTGCATCCCCACCATGTTAAAAACCCACCAAAATATAAATAATAAGTCCTTATCAAGATTTTTATTAAATGACATAGTTTGTATTCTTTGGATTGTTTAGCTTCTAGTTTTCATGTGGACCATGTTTTCCAGTTTTTCATCATAATGAGGCACTAAAAGAATAATTCATTATGATGTTTTTGTACAACAAGAATATCCTCAAGAGTAGCACTATAATTAAATTATCAAAGATAACAAGGTTTGCAAATAAACCCAGGTTTGATAACACAGAGGTGTGGCACTGCTCTGAAATGTGTTTCCAGGCTTCAGCCATCTGTCCTGGCTGTTATGGAAGGTTTTTGTCCTTGTAACACAATGGGGATAGTTGTTGTTGAAAAGAGATACGTAGGCAGCCTGAATAATTAATTCTTTCAAAGCAGAAGCCACACAAGGTCCGATACTTAATGAACAGGGGAAAAACACAGGGGAGAAAGTGTTTTGAACAGTGTGGCTACAGACACCTTGTTTACAGCCCATGACAAGCTCACCTCAAGGTGTGGCATTTTTTTCTCCGTGGCAGAAAAGTCCCTCCTGAGGCTCTGTAATCAGGGGGAATATTAACTGAGAAGCTTTCTGGAACTGTTCATCCCTCATGGAGCATTTCTGGGAATTATTCGGAAATGTGTCAAACTACTACCAGTATGCTCTACTAATATGGAAGCAGCCTGCCTGGATGCTCCACAGCTTTCCCAGGTCAACTTAATGGAAGAACAGCCTGGCTGAAACAATTTATGAGAAAAATTGAGACAGCTGAGAGATAATGATGCCCCTTTGCTACATGCATCACACATGCTGTCAGACAGACTGTGGTGTGAGGGACACTGAGGGAATGCTTGGGGACACTTGTGGCAGACTGATTCCTAATTATATAAATTTCTTTTCTTAGTGGAATACCTGAACAGGACCACCTACTGTCTATCTGAGAACAACTGCTATTGACCTATAGTAATGTGAGTACATTGCAAGTCATTATGTCATTGATAGATAAATCTGTTTTTCAATTTTGAAAGGAAAAAAATATCATCCTTGCCATAAAGAAGAATTATATAGAACATCCACACCACTAAAGAGACAACTCTGAGGGGAGAGGAAGTTACTTTATGTTACTTTATGTGACTTGGCTCACTGGGAAAATACGACAAAATTTATGTTCTTATAATTATCATTAGATCTTAATTTTTGGCAGGTTTAACTACTACCTTCTCTTCCCATTTATTTTAACTGAGTTGTGTGTTTGTGAATGCGCCAGTTTCATGGCCTCAAAGACAGAGAGCATCTGTTTGCCTATAAAGGAATTATATTTACAACATTCACTTCCACAAACTGCTCCCAAAAGAGCGCTTCAGTCACACACTTGAGGGCTAACAAGAGGATCAGTAATGTAAAACCCCCCGCATCTTGCCAAGATTACTAATAAGGCTGCAATTTGCCAGTGAGAGGTTGCAACAGTAATGGGTTTTGCAGTCTATTCGTTTTACTAGGAGGGCATTGTAACAACTCGTTCAGGCTTCTGAGTCACTTCGTCTCGCAAGTGTTCCCACAAATAGTGTAATTTTGTAAGTGATGACCTTAAATTGCCGTGTCACAACTCCAGTAACTAACTTTGTACTTAGAAAACTAGGCGAAAACATTTGAAAACGAGGCTGATTACTAAGATTCTGACATTCAGACAGTCTGGACAACAATTTTAGCTGAAAGACTCCCTCATAGCCCCAAGACATCCCTAGTTTTCTAATTATTGTTCATCAGAGTTGTTTCATTTATTGTGTTATTCAGAATCCCTGGGTAGACCAGTGTCAAGAAGAGTGATATGTAAAGGATGATGCTTGTTTAGTAACTTGTAGTATATCCAGTACAACTCGTGCTCAAAGTTCGAAAAACGAGAAGCGAGTGTTCTGGATGCTGCAGCCTTTGGAAGCTGCTCTGCCACAGGATAAACAAGAGAGCTGGCACTGGCTCTTCCTGCCTCGGAACTGGAGCGCGCCTGACCAGTTATCCTCGGATGCCCCAGACTAGCCCCCTCCATATGGACCGGTGTCTCCAGGACTAGCCTAGAGAAACTCCAGATAGAAACTAAGCACTCGAAAGAAAGTTTTTTTGGAGATAAAATGAAATGTCTTTCCTCTTCATTAAGGTTTTCCTTTAATCACCGGCAAGCCCACACGGGCTCCGCCGCTGGCCGCGGGCGGAGCGCGGGCGCCACCTGGTGCGTGCGCCGGGCAGTGCCGGCGCCCTGCGGGGAGCGGGCCCCGTGGGCGCTGTTCAGCTCTACCTCACCGCAGTACTGGATGCCGCCTTAAACACTTCTGTTTGCTGTTGCCCTTTGGCTTATTTGTGTTTTAAAAGCGGTTAGCATGAGCTTTTCCTCCCCACTCTGGCGCGTGGGAAGCAAAGCTGATGGCCCGTGTCGAGGAGCGACAGGAGTTAAAACCGCGTGTGCTGCGTTAAGCTGCGCTCAGCAGCAAAAGGGGGACCGCTCACAGTCGGAATGAGAACAGAAGTGAGGCTCTTGCACTGGTCTGATGGGGGATCAAACACAAACGGCCCTTTGGCCACAGCTGAGGGCTGCTTTGGAAAGGTGCCAAAATGAGATTGGGATTTGAACAGGAAACTAGATCCTGAGTATCACAGGTACATGCATAAGGCAATGCTTCTGGCAGTGCTCGTTGGTGCTGGCCCCATCGAGGTTGTTCTCCTTTCCACAATACATGAATTTTTGGATGATATGAATGGTGAAAAAAGTGCTTTTCTGGTACTCGTGGTTGTATGCAAATGTCCCAGTCCTTGTCCACTATGATGGCCATCCACTGAACTTGCTGAAATTTATCATCATAGTCAAATATGTGGAATATGGAGTCAAATATAATGGAGATCTCGGACAATGAGTATTCAGAAGAGAGGCAAAGACACACTTAGATGATCCATTGCAATCTTAATATTCAGAAACAACCAGGAGCTGAAGAAAAGCTCTGTATAGTATGTAAATATCATGTATCTCTCACTGTGTAGAGTCTGGCTACCTGATCAGACCAGCTTCTGCAGGTTCTGTCCCCACTGAGTATAGGATCTGTCCCAGAGCCATCATGAAAACTAGTGTGTTTACAGAACATTTCAGCCTAATAACAGTTGTGCTCTGTAAAAGATTTGCCAGATGCAAGTGCACTAGTTGATCAACTGGCTCAGAAGGAGGATATGTAAAATGTTGGTGGGTGGGAGAACAAAGCATCCTTTGAGTGGGCATATTATGAAGTATTCAAGATAACAGGAGATTTCCATCACCCTTTCTCTTCCTGCTCCAGTGAGCTACTGCCTGTACACTTCCAATTGTTGCTCAGCATTTTATCTAACAGTAAACCCATCAGTTTCCAGAGATTAAAGGTTGCAGGCAGCTCCATGCTACTGAAGTAGAATAAGTTTTCCCTCCTCTGTTTTAAATTTCTGTTAGACCTTGCGCTGTGAAGGAGCTCAAAGCACTTTGCAATCAATCCACCTGTTCCTGTGTACATGATAGAAGTCACATCGTTGCTCATTTTGATTCAAAAGAAAACGTCTTGTCTCACTACCTAGCAATATATATAGCCATATAGGTATGTATGGACTGGAGCAATGCACAGCATGGCCTCAAGTGGAGATTTCCTCAGTCATAGGCTTGGTGTGCAGGTTTCTCATGCAGTGTGGAAAAATATATGTACAAGATGGAAAATGAACTACTACCTCAGAGTAAATATACCTCCTCTTCTCTCTGCTTTCATGTCCTCTGTAGCCTGGAACTGTTCTGATAAGATAGTATGTACTGAGAAAGGCAGAGAATTTCAGGACAAGGGGCTCTAAGGGATACGTATTTTCCATTTTACCAGCTCTGTAAAGATGTTTTCCCTGAAAGTCAATAAAGACAGTGTGAGAATAGTCTTGCAAACTGGAGACTTCTAAATGATGCTGCAGCCAAGGAAGCTGTGTTGCATAGATGTATGGTTGGTCTATAGCCGGACAAATAGGGGAGGGTAGTCTTTGGAGGCCAGATTGAGTGTCAATTCTTAAAGGATCCATGAATATCACAGAAGACATTAGGAGATCTACCCAGAAGTATTCATTCCTGCAGTAAAAGCTTTGACTTTTAGGGCAACTGGGAAGACATTTTGTATAAAACCCCACAAAACCACTCCCCTCCCCCCCAAACAAATTCTTCCTCCAGGGTGGGTTTTCTTCTTGCGAAATATTTGGACTTGAGTGTTTTGCTTGTCTTGCAACAAATGCCATTTGCATGTTTTTCAGAAGAGTGAATAATTTAAATTTTTTTATGGATTCCTGGAGAACTTACTGGGTATCAAATACCAAATTAAACATCCTTTTTATATTAGATGAATCTCCTGCTATTTCAGGTTCTGCTTGTCTCTGCAGGCCCATACCTTTGGTGTTCCCTATAATACATTTCTTTCAATATCCTTAGTATGCTGAGGAATTCTTCTGGACGATACAAATAATTACACCCTGCTGCTTACCACATCTGTTTATGAGAAGAAAAACTGTTTTCTGCATGATCAGCTCTGCTGCAGTAAACAATGACAGATATTTATTGCGAAATAGCTATGAATTCTGACTGAACTGGAAGCAACACATACTTGGAGGCATCAAAGTACTCTTAGAAGAACTTTCCACTCTGTGTGGGTATTAGGGATCTGGGAGATACTATTTTATATTAGTGTCTTGATTTAACCCAGCTTCTTATCCATATTTTCACAAGTCATACAAATATGAGGCTTTTTTTCCAATACTTTATAACTTTCAGTTCTTCTAGAACTCTCTGAGACTTATGGCTATGAGGAAGCCTTTTACCCCTTTACTTCCTTTGCAAAATTCTCCAATCCAGGTGTCACAGTGAGAGTGTATTCTTAAACTTCTCTAAACTCATATTTTAGTAACCCATTTTGGATTTACCTCAAACTAAACAGAAGTGATAAGCAGGAACTACCCCTTGCAACTGCAGCTATGAGTTGCAGGCTGCAACTCCACAGACTGCAACAGAATTATTTTAAAATTGGACTGGCCAAAGAACCAAAGCTACTGCATGGGGAACTAAATACCAGTTCTTTTCCTATTGGGACTCATTGTTAGGCTGCCTTCTTTGGAGGACTCTCAAGACACTTAGCTTGATTTTCCATCTCTGTTGAGTTTCCTCGAGTCAATCCAAAACTGGGGTAATACTCTCATATAGCTGAAAGAAAATGCCTGCATTCACTCCAAGATGGGCCATGAAAGCAGCCAAACCCCCAAAAAGGATATCAACCAGGCACTGTACTCACCTGGTTAGTAGTTTTGCCTTTATTTCCACTCATAGGCTGAATGTCTGTCTTTAAAAGTTCATTAGAAATTACTGAGGCCAGACATCAGGGGGTTTCACTGCTGAGGAGGGCAAATGGCCTCTATATTATTTTTTCATCTTTCTCCCTTGGTTAATTATTACAGCACCAAGATGCTTAAACACTCCCCCTCATCAGTTTCTATTTGTACCAAGAATAAAGCTTTTATTCTTGCTTGTGGGGAGGTTAAGCATTTGCTATTTCCAGGTGGTGTGTGGAGGAAAGATGGACCTGTTTTTTTTTTTTATCTGTCATTTGACGGTAACATGCAGTAGAAAACAACATTTTAACACTCCTCCACACCCCCCCAGCCAACACACACACTTTCTGTGAACATGAACTAAGTCTAAATTACTACAAAAGTTATCATCTGGGAAGACAAGAGCTTAGCTGGTGTAACAGCAGATAATCTTTGTAGAGGTATTTACTTAGTTTATGGAGAGCTCTGTAACTGCAATTTTTTTTTCTGTTACCCTTCACTTGGCCCCATTTTCCCTTGCAGAAACACTTCCAAAATCCAGAAGGATCCCACAGCACTGCACAGTAAATTCAAGCCAAATAACATGTGGCTTTGCTCTGCTGAAGCACATAACTACAAGTTTTTGGTTTCCGTTGTAAAGTCTATCCAAAGTCCTCCAGTGAGAAAGAACAGTCAAATTACAAGATCAGTACTGTTTCACATCAGCAGATCTCATTTGTATATTCCATTAAGCTTCCAACAGAAAGTAATAAACGCACTTAAAACATAACTAAACTTCATCTAGCCTTTGCCAAACTGCAAAAATCTATGAATATAAAAAATATCTCCAGTCCTGCAGTGCTCAGTAACCACAATCATTGTCTGCTGAACCTCTCGGGTGTGGGTGCCTGCTCAATGCTCAGTGAGAGGTGGAACCTCTGTCAACATTGTCAAACATCTGTAAACCCATAGTCCCCCCTCATGTTCCTGTGTTCCTGTGAGGCCACAGCAAGCGACTTGTAGGCGAGAAGGTGGCTGACTTTTTTAAGAGGAAATGAATAAACCACACACACACAATGTTACACTTTTGTTTGTTTGGACTGTTTTCTAGTAATAATTTTTAATTGTAAATAGCCTTTTTAAATGATATGCCAGAAGAAGATATTTGTCTCCTAACTTTTAGAATTGTGCTTGGATAGGTATAACGACGAGAAATCGAAATGTCAGCCTGTATAGTTATGCCAGGATGCACCTTACCCTTGTAAACTCTGTAAAGAAATGTTGAACGTTTCTTGCTATTGCCGGATTTGAGTAACAATATTATTAACTCAGCCCAACACTTCCTACTTTAGGAGGCACAAAGAGAGGCTGCTAAAACAGTGAAGAAAAAAAAAAATGTGATAATGAAAACTTGATACCACATACATTTGAATGGAAAACATCTCCTTTCACAGAAAGGTTATGATGAACACCCAATCTCATGTCCTTTGTTCCCTACAAAAATTTCTACATTGGATTTTGATCTTCCTTCCTTCCTTCCTTCCTTCCTTCCTTCCTTCCTTCCTTCCTTCCTTCCTTCCTTCCTTCCTTCCTT
>VXBA01001408.1:1018786-1058853 GCA_013399895.1 Serilophus lunatus | reverse complement strand
CCCCTTTCCTTTTCTTTCCCTTTTCTTTCCCTTTTCTTTCCCTTTTCTTTTCTTTCCTTTCCTCTCTTCTATAAATTTTTACTTATATATGTGTATGTCTCTATATAGAAACAAAAAATTATTCTGGTTTTCAAATAAAACCATTAAAGATTCAGTTTTTAAAAGAAAGAATTTAGAAAATATTTATTATATCATATGCTGAAAGCATTTGAATGGTCATTTGTAGAATGGTGAGAAATAGCAAGGGAAAGGATTCTTGGCTGTCTGTGAGAATCAAGTATGATGGCTTATTCCTTACTCTTGAATTTAAATGTCAGAAAAGACTTCTTTGGCCAAACTGTTATCACTGCAGTTAAACACAGATGCACAAAAGAAATACTTTGATTATATGTAATTTCTCGATTAGAAATTCAATTTTAAGGACTGATTACCATGAAATGATCTGATATGCTTGTTGTAAATCAAGGATCCATGTACTGAGACATACTGGAATTAATCAGGCCAAACTAACTGTGGCCTCTGTTGAAATATGGAGAAGTCTTTTTCTCCAGCCAGAAAAGGTTATGCAATCTGAGGAGCTAAGGCAAGCATCAACATCCTTCCTGTCAAAACAGCGATCATCTTGGAATGACACTTTGTAACACCAATATTATTAGTTAGTTTGCATTTCATAACTTCACTTTCTTGGAACTAGAATTACCCTACTTTTTCTGATCCAAACCTCATTTTTTATCTGAGCTTTATTCAAGCAAAATTCTCACTGCAGCCACTAAGATAGATCAAGCTTGGCCTAATTTGTCTGCAAATATGTTTTTTATTTGGGTTGCACACTTAGAGAGCTTTAAATTCCAGAAAAATCGAGCCCTGCCAAATGTACTAGACAGGCTGGGAAAATAGGAGTAAGTGACTGCAAACGTGCTGCATTCTGAATATCGAAAATACGGTTTTGGCATTGCAATTCGAGAGAACCCAAGTGAAACCACATCAAAAATCACAGATAAGGCCAGCTAAATGATGTCAGTGCTCCTGTGCATAGGCATCTTGGCCCTGGCTGCCACTGAGAATGCTGATCAAAGAAGTCAAGATGATTTCAACAGAGGGGAAAAATGCAAATCTTTCTACGCCCTCTGCCACTCAGGATGTTGCTCTGATAGGTTGCCATAGTGTCAAGATTCTTCCAAATACTTGAGCACTCTTCCATTATCAAAATTTAAAATATCAATGACAGACATCAATTCTGGAGGATGCATCCCAGTACAGTTTTTTAATAATAGAATCTAAGGGAAGGGAAAACCATTCCTTGCAGAAGTTGAAATGAGGTCCTTCTTGCCTCTGCCTAAGATGTAAAAAATCAAAAAAGGAAAGAAAGGGCAGATGTTCATTTAACTTTTCAGCAGCCCAGTTTTCATACACTTACTGAATTGTATCAGCTCAGTGCTGCTTCAGCTTACAATCAGACATAATAGACAGCTAATATTGAAGTACATATGGAAAAGATGCAAGAACAGTTCCATCTCGTGCAACAGTCCCACAGGAGCATGGTTGGCTACATAGGTGTGTGAAGAAAACTCCTGGAGTACAGGAGGATATCAAATTGAGCATGAGGCAGAAATGGACTTCACAACAGCAGCTATGAAGCGTGCCTGCAAACTACATTGTGTCCATGAAAGCACAGTGGCAATCCAAGAGAAGCCACTAAGTCTTTTGTTGGCACTTGTGAGGTGACATCTAGAATAGCATGTTTAGTTTTGGATCTCCAGTACAGGGAAGACAAACAGGAGGCAGTCAAGCAGAGAACCACCAAGATAATTCAGCGGCTATGACGTTTAAGAGACCACAGCTGAGCTTTCTTTTGTAACTAGGAAGGGGGCTGGCTGCTGTCCTCAGGTAGTTACAGCCAACATGAAGGCACCTTCTGAGAGGTGATAGAGAAAGGCTGGGACATAAAGGTTGCAAGGTGAAGCAAGGGAAATTCCAATTGGATATAGAAAAACAGTCTTTTTGTCGGGGTGGTTAAGACTGGAACAGATTTCCCAGAAAGGCAAAAAACCTCAAAAGTCGACTGCACAAGGTCCTGAGCACTTGCATTTAAATTTGAAGCCAGTCATGCATTTGTTAGATAGCTGAACTGCAGACATTCAGACATTGCTTCCATCCTAAATTCTCTGAGTTTATGAAACTCAAGTACTCTGCTACAGCAAGAGACTGCCTGCCCTGCATCAGACAAAGCCTCAGAGAGACTTGGCCTGTATGTTTTTTCTTAGCAATAAAGGGCTTTCTCCACAATCATCCCATATTATTCTTCAGGAAGTAGGAAGCTGGAACCACTGGCAGAGAAAAGGTCTGTTGAGAGACTGAATCTTACATAATTTCATGTCATGCAGACACAGAGTCAGCAGACCCTTTGCGGTGAAGGGGACAACTTCAGCAGTTCTGTGAGGTCGGTAGGGCTTGGAGTGGGGGAATTCCTCCTTTACCTCATGGGGTCTTTCTGCATAACCTTGCTAGTCTGAGTTGGTGCAAAGGATGTAATTTTGCTTTGCTGGGAGGGCTTGAGAATTATTATGACTTGCATGAGTGTTAAGTGGCCGAGGACAATCTTACAGCTAACATGGGCAGGCACTTCTTAGAGCAGTATTTAGCTAAGATCAATTACGTTTCAGCACTGCCTTCAATAAAATAAAGCAATCCTTCTCACTCCTCCTTTGCCTACTCTCAGAGGGAATATCTGATTATGGCCTTTTCACTCAGATTCCACACAGCTCCTCTTTCTTGAGCCCTTTCACACAAAAGCAAAGACTCACTAAAAGGAGACAGACACCATTGTATCAGTGTATTCCATGGTAACGTTTTAGCACTCTAGCAGTTTGCAACAAGGCAAATGATGTTTCTGTCCTTTAACAATGGTATTTCCCAGCTGTTTCTGGATGGCAAAGAGAAGTCTGGTCCTTCTTTGTGACAGGCTGTGCCCTGTCACTATTGCAAGCCTCCCAGAAGGGTTCACACAGGGAGCTCTGTAGCTCTCAGGCAGAGGAGCACAGTCCCAGTAAGAGGCTGCAGATACACAGAGCTTGACTCTATGGATATCGTGATACTGTACATGTATGTGTTGTGCATATATAATAAAAATTAAGCACATGTTTAATCGTGCCTATGCACAAAACATTTGTCTACAGCAATGCAACCTAGAAATAGCTTGGGGTTCTGTCTTTTCTTTTGTAACAGCAATAGTAGTTCTTCACACCTCCTTCCCTAGGACATATTTTTCTTTTAGAACTTATTTTTTATTGCCTTCAGTGAAGTTTTTATATAATCTTTCTTATTCATGCACTCATTATCTCCTTCTTATCCTGACATGTACATTATGCAAACATGCTTCACATTCACATAAGCCCTGCTCTGAGTATATTACTGCCTTCTCTGCAGGGATTCCAGTGGGGGTTGTGGGTTTGTACTGAACACACTGCAAGGCCCAGTTCTTACTCCTCTTTACCTTAAGGTTTCCTTTGGATTTTATTCTTGACTTTGGGCTTGAACGTTGAGTTGTTAGTAGGAATTGTTCTCAGTAGGAATTTTCTTTAGTAGATTCTATCTGCATTTATTCTGTTTTAAATAAAATAGTATGGATACAGGAATGAAAATATTTGGAATATAGGCTAAACTCAACATATCTTTCTTCTGATGATTTTTACCAAAGCTGCTCTGGCATTTTCGATTTACAAAGGGCAATTACATGTGTCAGAGTCATAAACAAAATGCATGTTTGAAAGGATGACTGGGCTAGACAGCTTTTCTGCGGTCTCATGGAGCAACTGGCTATTGGTTTACGGGAGATCCTACTGAGATCCAGAACTACTGCTTCCTCAGTAATGTGCTACCATTCAGCTCAAGATGTCAGGATGTAGATTTTTTTTACTGAGTTTATAATTTCAACCTTAGGGGTGCTGTTTGCCATATATAATGGGTATGAAAAGAAACTACTCAGTGAGCTAGGATCATAGGGAGGTGCATATTATTGCAAATAAAGACAGGGGAAAAATATGAATGGTGCCCAAGTTGTGATCTTCAAGCTGTGATGAGATCCTATTTCTCAAAGAAAGAAAAATTTCAGACAGACAAGAAAAATTAAGCATTTCCTCTCTAATAAATGTGACATATGACACAATGCTTCGTCTAGTTACAGATTTGTGTCTGAAATCAAAGGTATCCTTCCTGCTTAGAAAGATAGATATTCAGTGATATTTCTTACACAAAAGGGAAACAGCCACATCCAGAGCTTATACTCCTTTGTATTTCAGCATGAAAGGTGATCATACTTTGAATGTTGCTTTTCTTTGCAGAGTCTAAAATTTCCTGACATTTGGAGTGACCATAGCTTGCAGAACATTTAATATCACGATGCCTCAGGTGCATTATGCTTACTAAGCTACTTGATTATTACAAATCTAGGATATCCAGAAAGATATGATGGCATGCCCATAAAAGAATGGTTTTAAAATCCTTGAACTCTAAGGAAAAGGTCATTTATGTATTTTACTATTATTAAAATGACATTAAAGGAGAAAGTCCCATCTCATAAAAATGCCAACAGGGACCTTATGCCTTGATGCAGCACAGACATTTTAATATAAAGAAAAGGAAATTAACTGCTTCTATAATTTGAAACTGCTGTCCATAGGTACAGGATTTTGACCAGTTTTAAATTCAAGCATCCTCATAATACCTGAAGTGTTTCCACATATCTTTCCATATCATAGAGAGATGTAAATGGTACATTTCAGAGTTCTACAGCCCAGATCCTCAAGTAAGGCCTACAAGATATAGTGTACTTCCTAGTCTAAAGCCTGAACACCAGAGAGTTCTGTGACTTTGTTCCATTTTAATTCTGCACAGTACCAGCAAGATCAAGGCCTCTCAGCAAGACTTACTCACTTACATGTAGCCCTGTCCCCTCACCTCCTCAGACCATAAAGACTGAGCTAGCTCAGCTGTCTCCGTGCCACTCCATTTCACAGAAACGCCAGGGGATGCCTAATGATGCTCAGGTTAAACTCTGAACAGTTCACTGCTTCCCTCAGTGAGGCTCTGTGCAGGCACAAAGACCCTCTCACTGCAGAATCCAACTCTGGTCATTCATTTTCACCTGCCCCAGGAATTTTCCCAGAACATGAGAGCTGAAATTGCTGTGTGATATTCACAAATGTGAAATACTCAAACTTTTAAGATCCCAAAGGATTTTTAAATTGTTTGTTTAAATTTGATCAAACAGACAAACAGAAGTTTTGTGCCATGCCAGGCTGTAAATATATAATCCATTTCTGATTAGCAAATATTGTCTTTAATTAGGCAGATTTTGAAACAAAATTAGAAACTTTTTGCTAGGGAGATATGGAAATAAAACAGGAGGTTTTGCCTTTCTTCTTTCTTCCCTTCTTTCTTTACTGCAGAAGCCATTTAGTCACATCCAGGCTAAATCCACACATAGTTCCAGACAGTGGCTTTTTATGTCATCGTTAACTAAAAAGTTTTACTTAGCTTGCCTGGCTCCAGTTTTTTTACATATGTGCTACTAGGTATCTGTTTCTGCTCCCTTTGAGATATAAAATCCCATTCCTTTTCTGTTAGAGATCTGCTCTTCATTAGAAGGAATTCTAGTTAGTAGCATGGATTTCAAATGAAAGAATGGTTCTGTTTCTCAAGACAGATGGTTAAAACTGTGAAGTGTAGAAGGCTGTTCATGCCTACACCAGTCATAGGCCAAAAATGGACACAATTCTCTTATTGGCTGGAACAGGCATTCTTGGCTATCTAAGAGCTTTGCCTTTTGTATCTCAGCATTCCCTGATAAGGAATTACTTTATCTGTTACACAAATTGCTAAGTATATTGGCCATGCAGGGTCTGCAACTCTTTTTACAGTTTAGTTTTTAATTAAAAAAGAAATCAAGCATGTGATAAGAGCAGAAGGCATTCACTTACCCTATGACAATGCAGGAGATGGCAGTTCCCAAGAAGGCATAGGTTAAAATTGATCCTAAATTACGGAAAAAATGTCTCTGGAGAGGAAAGTTCGAAAAAAAGATCTTTGTAATACAGTAAATAACAGAGCATTCAGACCAAGTTGAAATACTGCATCTAGAAGTGCCATTTTTTATAACATATATTTCAAAGATAAGGTGGAACAATACAGGCTACTTTAGTTATTTTGGAAAACACAGCTTAAGATATTTAAATTTTTGCCATAAGGAATGACACTAAAGTTTCCTCATTCATATATCTGGACAAATACTTCAGGATCATAACAGAAGTTCACATTGAAAGTATCTGATGAAAATCTGATGCATCCCTTGAACAAAGTCCTGATCAGGCAGTATATGAAACACAGGCTGCTGCCTGAAGTTCACCAGATTTGAAGATGTCTCCTCTGAAAACAGGAAGGCCCAAAAGTTATAAACCACACAATTACATTTTTGCACATAGGCAGAAGGAGAACAAAATGAGGGTCATCCATCTCTCATTTTTTTGCCATTTCTGTCAAGTTCTCCCCATGCAAGGTAATTGTTAACTGACTCCTCTGTCACTGGCCTGTTGGATTTACAGAACAGCAGCCACATTCAGTCCCTTTTGTTACATGAGAAAGAGACACATACCTTCTTTAAACTATATCCAGCATGGAATATAATGGGTGGCAGCAAAATATTGAAGAAAATGGAAGGGTCAAATGTCATCTGCCGGAAAGGACAAAAGAGAGGGTAAGGACAAATCAAGTAGCATTTAATTTGATAGAATGAGTTCTAATTGTAATTTCTGATCAGTAGTGATCTGAGAATCACCTTCAATGTCTGCAGGATTATTCTGAGTTGTTTTCTTGCAAATATGTAGTTCTTTACAGCTTAATGACACACATTATTGTTTGAAAAGTATTCCTTCAAGAAGGAAATCTATTATATGCTACATTACAGGGAACACACAACAAGCAGTGTTACCCGTGATAGTAGCTGCACTACCAGACAACTTGACAGTCTCGTGGCTGAATTCCTTGTTCAGACATGGACCTCCTGTTCAGTTTCAGGAAAGACATGTCAGCAGTGTTGTTCCTCAATTCCTCATATACAGAATGGGGGTAAAAGAAAAGGCCTACACTCTTAAAACCTATGTAATGTTTCCTTTGAAGGAAATAGTTTATAAAATGCACATTAAAATTTTTAATGTTAAGTTCTTTTTCCAGCTGCTGTTGGTACTCTCTTCATATTTAACTTCAACATCTGGAACAGAGAAAGACCAATGAGAATGTTCAGTCATTGCAATTCACTACAAGTAGCTTTCAATAAAATAGAATCTGCTTTAAAAGCACAGCATTGCTGGAGAAAAAAAATACTTTAGTGAGCCTGTGTGCTGCTTACTGTTCTGTCAGTGAGCTATCTTATATCAATAGCTTTAAAAGAGGCAGTAGGTAAGTAAAGCAAAGGATTGCAGCTACTTTGTTCAGAGAAAGTGATATTTTAAGGCTACAGTATTCTAGAATAATTCTTCAAAAGAATAAGACCTCCCTACAAAATTACTTCTGTCCCTTTTAGTAACAGACAGCTTGATTTGATAAACAGGAAGTAAGAGTTGAGAGTTTTTTCCATCCTTCTTACTTTGAATTATAAAGCTGAAAAAAGCAGGTTGGCAAATAATCTGCCAGCAATGGTAAGCTGTGCTGGCGCCTTCATTGAGAACACGACAGGAAAAGATTTTCTTCAGTTATTAACTAACAGCCTTAAAAGTTTACTTTGGATTAATTCAGCAAATATGCTAAAATATCTTTTCCACAGGAATCAGGAATCCTGACTGCATTTTTATTATTCAAAACTGTGTTCTAAAGAATGTATGTTTGAAAGTCATTGCACTATCTATTCTTTCTGATAAATGCACTAAGTAAATGGTTTTACTGCAGTCAAAAGGGAATTACAGTTGTACAAAACCCAGGGAATGGTGTGATCATACTTTCTGTTTTTTACATTAGTGCATTTGCCAAGCAGGCTGCCAGGCATTGCTAGCATCTCCTAAATATGACTGAATTTCTCCCTTTTTCCTTTTTTATTTATTTTCTTTTCAAGAGGCCATTTGCCAGATCGTTTTAAAGGGAAAAGAAGTGAAAATCCAGGCAGGCTGATGCATCTCCGAGAATATAGACACACCAGCAATTCACAGTTGAGACTTTTAAGAACCTTCCAGCAAAGTGAGACTATGGAAAGAAGATTTGGCAATCCTTTGTAAGGGCAACAGAAACTTCTATGCAAGTTAGTGCTCCTCATTTCTCACAACACAAGTCAGCTTCAGTGTACTAGGTTGATGAAGTTGTTCAAATGTAATGGACATATGCCCTGAAAATGAAACTCACACTCTGGCAAAGACAAACCTCTTGCAATCAAGTAGCAGGAAAAAGGCTGAAGATTCAGCAAAACCCGATTAGTCTGACTGCCACAGTATTTTCCTGTCTCCACCCACCACAGCTCTGGTAGTCCTTGACAATCTCGTTCTTTCTGAGAAGGGCCAGTCCAGCAGTAACAGCAGACAGGCACACAGTGATGCTGCATCAGCAAGAAATTTGAGCAGATGGTTAAATCCTAATTCTGCCAAGCTCCCCAGTGTACATTCTAAGCATAACTTAATAGTTTTTATAACAACAACCATAATAATATACAGGAACAGTTATTACTGTGCTAAATAATAATACTTGGAAGAAAGCAAAATAATCTATTGCAATATTGTAAAAAGCCACCGGTAAGGGCTTAGAAGCTTCATGTGAATATGCAATATCTCTGAGCACAAAACCCAACCTTTAAAAATTGTCTCTGCACTCCAGAGTTCTTCAAATGGCTGCAATTTTTAAAGAAAATGAACATTATAAGAAGTAAATATTACATGGGTGGAGAGGGTGGAGAAAGAATATCCTAAGAAAGCAAAATATTTCAGTTGTTACATACTGGAAAACAGAAAAGGCCATGACATTGTGAAAGACTGCAAACTTTTCCCCACACTTCCCTTTTCGCATCCAGCCTGAATTGACAAAACGCTGTCTCCCTAAGCTTGGGGACAGCCAGTGAAATCCTTGCTGAGGGCCACTGCAGGAGTGGAAGAATGCATAAGAATGCTGTGATGAATTGAAGCATTATAACCCCCTACACTTATCTATGGGAGCTTACTTATTTACAGGTGTATGTTTTGAAAAACGTGCAGAGTTTGTACAGAGTTACCTGTGCTGCACACATCGCCTGCATTATCCTGACAGAGCAAGTAATTTTTAAGACAGAGGATAAATAAAGATACCAGTGGAGTTTATAAAGGTTTAGTGGCAATGAATCCAGGTTAACAGCTGTGTCTGCAACAAACTCAGTGTCTGCAGAAGCTGGAACTGCCAGCCAAAAGAGTCCAGGCAACTATTCTGTCATACAGTCACCATGTGAGCAAAGTGATGGTTAGATTTCTACCTTGTCTTTTTTCCTTTATTGTTCTTCTTCCTCACTTACCTTTCTCACCCTAAATGCAAAATATCCTCTCTGTCACATTTTAACTTGAAACTTGTTTTCCTCTCTCTGGGGTGGAAATAAAATATCTTACACAGTTAAGAACAAAATAAGATAAGTTTTACCTTTTGAAGCATTGCATTGCCCTGGTGACCATTGACATTGCGGTGGCTGATCTCTCTCTTATATTGATACTCATAAACCTGATTTGTTATATTAATAAGCAGAGTTGATGGCCCAGATTTCAGCTTTTCACATTCATAAACAGTCCCACTTTCACTATCTGATGCTTTTGTCACATATCGTATAATTAATCCCATTAAAAGGCCTAGAAAATAAAGAAAAAAAGAGGAATGAAGATTCAAGTACTTTTAAGTATTTGATGCTACACGATTACTGATTTAGAGAAAAAAGCTAGGACACCTCAGTGTGTCTACCATGACAGAAGTATACCTCTCAAAACTTCACAGATGACCATAAAATACTTTTCCAAAGTGTTCATTTCATTAGAATGCAGACGTTGGTTTGACATGTGTGCAGTTGTACTCTTATTTTTGTGATCTAGTTGCTGGCATAATTATTAACTGAGTTTCTCATCCACCAAATTTTCAATAGATATTTAGAGCAGGGAGATGTTGGCATAACTAATGTGCTGTACTGAGCATGTAAACATCAGCTGTGCTGTTGGTGATTTTACATAGTTCATTTGTGGGGACAAAACTCTGACACATCCTCAGGCACATTCTGCTTTCTGTAGAAGACTATTTTTGAGACAGCATAAACATAGGAAAATACAACCAGGAAAAAGGGAAGGAAAATTAAAACCGGGATTAATTGATTTGACTATTTGCAATTTAGTATTCTTATCTAAGACAGACATTTTGTCTCTCTTTACATTTAACTAAAAGGAAAATGTATTTCTTCAGCAATCCTCTGGGAAATATACTTCTTTGTGTTGGCTCTAGCGGGAGCCTGAATGTTCACTTCAGGAGAGTTGACTAATATTTAGCTAGATAACATTGCTGAGATTATTTCCTCCCTCGGAGACTTGGATTTGGTTTTAAATTTAATTTCCATGCTTCTTTTATGTCTTATGTTAAGATGCATAGCCTTAAAGTTACTAATGAAGAACATTTGTAAAATGCTAAGAATACTCAGATGAAATATTGATGGAAGACATCTAAATGTCTAGATAGATACATGTATTAATGAAAGATGAGGAAGAAAAGAACTACAGGAAATAGCTGAGAAGCATCTGCAAAATACGATATTACAGTTTCAGTTTTATCCTGTAATCAGATGACATAGTGACACAAATTATCATAAACACCTAGAGAGATAAATAGGATGTCTTTGTTGTTGTCAAGTTTTCTCGTAAAAGATTCTCTGAACTGCAGATTCCTGGCATACATGTAAGGCAGGTTTCTTGGACTGATGCTATAACCAAGCAACAGCTGTATTGCATGTTTAGTCTGTGTATGCATTGTTTAGTATCTATTGTTTACTATGGTTCCTTTCTTTAAATGATAGAGGATTTTAATAAGCTGTAGAAAATCCCAAAGTCACTGTCTTAAGTTACACAGCATTTGTGCAATAAAGTGGCTGATAAATCTACCTGTAGTAAAAGAATCATCAAATTACAGAATTAACTAGGTTGGCAATGCCCCTTCAGATCATCAAGTCTGACCTATGACCTAACACCACCTCACTAAGCGCCACATCCAGCCTTTTTTTTAAACACTCCGGATGGGGACTCCACCATGACCGATATTCTCAGGGTTTCAGTGACGCTTTAGTGTCCTTGTACCTCTCAAGAAAATTCTATAATATATTAATTTGAACAAAATGGGTACAGAATCCATAATGATGGACTGATTCAGAATATTCTCAAATGCTCTAGGGAAGGTTCAGATGAAGAAAATTGCAATCACCACACTACACGGCAAGAATCAATGTAAGTAATGGGATTGTATTCTTCCTTCAGTAATAATAAATGTGCCAAAGACCTTATATAAAATCTCCAGGGGATTAAAAATCAGGGAAGAGCATATTTAATATTTTAGTGGGTGTATCATTTATGGAATCCACTTTCATTATATAACATTTATTTCATGATAGCATTCAGAAGTTCAGATCATATTCTAATAGAAACAATTAATTTTTAAATAAGTTTATAACGTACTCTCCTTTCCAATACTCTCCCTTCCAAACTGAAGTCATGCTCTTATAATGTATCTTCTGAAACATTCTTTATAGTTCATATAAAGGAAAAAAACCCCAACATATTTGGGATATATACATCGAATAGGTCTGCAATGAAATAAGGACCAATAACTTGTAATTTCTGTGCACTCAGTGTTTCATGGCAGAAAAATTTAATATGAATTTTTTCTCACAAAGTTGTATAGACTTCAGTATGTAAAAATATACTATCTACAAATAGTTCTGATTTCACAGTAGCACACACAGAAAGTTTGGCTTTACCATGTAAGTCTAGGAATTCAGCAGGTAATACTTCCCGGAGATAAGTCAGGAATGATGCTGCATCTTTTAGCTGACATCACAAGTACTCCCTACAGTAAGGTGTTGGTTACCATAAATAAAAGTATTACATGAGTTAAGGGTTAATTGTAAATGCAAACTCTTGAGCAGGGCAAAACTTGAGTGTACTGGCACAGAGTACCTATCTAAAATTATATTATATGGGGAATTTGGTATATGCTTTTTGGGTTGAGTTACCTAAAGATATTAGGCACCACAGAAAGCACTTTAGTGTTTTATTGGCTGATTGTCTCTTGCTTGGTACAAAGAGGCATCTCCTGGGGTATGGTGCTATGAGAGAGGTTACCTACTCTGATCCTAGAGAAGTGGCATTCTGATTTTGTTTGTGTTGATAATCCACTACATTATTTTTCTCTGTGCTGTTGTATCTGAAACTGTGCAGATAATGCATATGGAAGGATGCTTGTCCCTTTCTGGATGGTGCAAAGTTATTCTTTCATGACCTCCTGCCTCCCTGATATACAGAAATCAGGAAATAAGTTTTCTATTTGGGGTCTGTTTGTCAAACCAAGCCATAGTGTGCAGAGAAATTAGCTCTCTGAGACACAGGAAAACAAAGGAATGAATGAACAGGTAAGCCTGTATTCTTCATTGTTTGTGAGTGATTTTTCAGTTTAGTCTCAAAGCAAACAAAATAACTTGAGTCTTTAAATACTTTCAAGTTAAATGCCTTGCAATGTATATATACACACACCTATGTATGCATAATTTTCCTGGTGAAATAATGTCGAATTCCTCTTCAATTACTTCTTGTGAATTAATTCTGGCTTATGCTAAATGTTTTGGTTTTTTTCTTTTTAATGACAGAAATAATTTCAAGTGAATTATAGCTATACTGAGTGTTGAACAATTTATTTGATAAAAAATTAAAATTAATACACTTCAGTTTTTAAAGTTTCTAAATGGGCAGTTCTCCACTATGGGTTTTTTGTCTTTAATTAGCTATTCAGTCTAAGTCTGCACTTCCTACAAAGCTTGTACAAAAGCCCAAAAACCCCAAGCAAAACAGCCAATCCACCCTTTTATTTGTTCTGTACTTTAAATAGAACTTTCTATCAGGCTGTATTCAATTTGTGGCTGTTCAGCACTTTGCAGTAACTGTAAAACTTCCTGGTTTTGTATTTCTGTGTTTTTTTTTCCCCCTTGGTCTTCCTCACACTTCACTTTCTCTGTCCTCTTCCCTGCTACACTCATACTGGCACATTGTCTTGATGAGGGATACTGACTCTTTTGTTACACTGTGGGACACAGTCTGCAATAAGTGGCCATATTCTCCTGTCACTTGAAGCCAGATTATCAGTTTCTTCTATTACTATTCATATACCTGAGAAGTAGCTCAGTTGGCTGGAGTAAAGCAAACTGTAAGACTGAGACTTTTGGTCTGTACTGAACAGGTATAAATCAGAATTGTTTGGCTAGGTAAGGCAAAAAGTAAGAGAGCAGGATTTGGCTGACTGTCCATGCCATCACGATTTTCTCCTGAAGCTGCTGTCTATTGATCTGACACCTCTATCATGAAATCTGAAACTTCAATTTCTTTTCATTATTGTGTTTCCAGAATGCTAAAGATAACTAAACCCATATCCACAACTTTGAAGGATGAAAAGGATGTAATCAGCTTTTTGGATCCTACAAATAAGGTTTTTTTCCTGTTTGAAGGTTGCCATAAATATTGCAAGAATAAATAGTTTATTTACTATAATGAGGAATGTTTCCTTTGTTCATGAACATTTTAATAATTCAAAAGCTCTGTCCTGCTGCAGGACTAATCTTTTCACCAATCAAAAGAATATGAGCGGGTTATTCTCATGATGTGCAGGGTGTCTTGGCAAGCAGCAAAATAGAACCAAATGACAGACAAAACTCTAAATACTAGACTGTTATGTTGTATTTCCTCATATTTAATTTCTGTTTTTACAGGTTTTTGTCTAAGTCTTCAACAAATGTCATCAGCTGCACATGGGAAACAGCACAATAGTATAAAGGAAGCTACCATAGAACCCATGTATTTAGAAAAATGTTGCTATGTACAAGTTGATCATAATGAATATATTGTACAGTGTCTCATGATTTTCCTTTTGAGAAATGTTAACAGAAATGCAAAGAGTTATGTAATATTTACCTCATAAAACTGTTCAACAACAATCCAAGTGATGTTTGACAAGAAAGTATTCCATCTAAATATCATGTGATGTGTATTTCAGTCTCAGTTGATTCAGTTCAAATGTGTTTTCTATGTGCAACATATTTAAAAATTAGAAAAAGATAATATTATTAAAGAAATACTTCTCCACAATTTTAAAATACAGGGAAGGCAGATGAGAATGAAGAGATCTCACAGCACCAGGTGTTTGGGGCCCAGTGAATGGATTAATACAAAAGTTTCTTTTTCACTTGCTTTTTTTCAAGTATCAAATTACTTGTGAAGACAGTGAGCCAAGAAGATGAAATAGCCTCTATTCTTGATAATTCATACACTTAATTTCTCAAACAAAATAGCTTGTAAGGGATACATGGAAGTTTGTGAGCTTCAGACCTTCTGAGGAGCTGAGATCACCTTAAAATGCTTGGTACATCAAGTGAAACTTTTACCTCAAAATGTAGGCATCAGTTGCCTTCGCTGTTGCAGGCTTGCAGATGAACTTTTTTGCATGTGGTGTCTGATGATAAACAATTGTTATTAAGAATATGGAATCTTAACGAAATTGTTTTGGATATTGCACTGCTACAGTATGTGATGTGCTCAGAATGTGCCAAAACAGGCTGGCATTTAGATGGATCATGACTGAGCTGTTGATTTGTAACTTTCATTTTGGCAGTGTTACCCTCCTATATGTGCTTTATGGTAGGAGAAATGACAGTCACATTTCTCAAAGTGAAACAACAATGAGAGAAATCATTACACACCTAAGTGTATACCATTAAGCTAGTGAGTACTTAGCAATGCAGGAAGTTCTACATGAAAGCAATACACAACATGAAGAAACTTCATAAAGCAGATTAGAACTAGACAGGAAAACTGAAATTACAGTACAATGAGGCATTCTTTATATTTTCAAAGGCATAGAGCAACCCAAAACCTAAAAATCATTTCAACTTTATTAGGCACCATATCTGTATCTACAAAGCTCCTTAGTCTAATACTATTGAATGATAAAAAAACAAAGCAAGCGAAATCATCTCTTTCACTGAGGGCATTTAATTCTTTTGTGAACAGTAAACTAACTCTCAAGGTGTCAGGCAGTGGCTGCCTGACCACAGAGGAACAGAACATGCACATCATAAGGATTACTAGTTCATGACAGTTGCTCCCTTATCAAAGCAGCCTCCAGCTACTTCATGAGAGATGTGCATTATTATTTTACTGTATAGTTATGGAGATGATGATAATTAATTCAGCACATTTTCTAAACTTTTTCAGCACTTCATCTAAAGTCCCTGATCAAAAATATGCAACTAGTCCCATGTTAGGCTGGCACTTGAATTTATACTCACCATAAAGCATAGCTCCTCCAGTTTCATGCAAAAAGCGGAATCGATGGTTTTTAAACAACCAAATTGTTAATATTGTAAGAATGAGCAGAAAGTTAAAGACCAGCAGCTCCACAGCTCCCTGATGATAAAACTGATCTTCATCTTTCAGTGATACATATTTCTTCAACTTCTCCATTTCACTCCCTTTATGGAAAATATGTGAAAAATAAGAAAAAAATAACAGGAAGGAAAGTGTTATCACCCCTGGTTCAAAAAGTCCAGACGCTACAGAAATTCACAGCAAGCACATCTGTTTCATTTGCAGCCTCATGGTAAAGTGCCCCAGCTCAGAATTCAGCTGGATTCTAGTTACAGCTTCCTGTTTCTCTCTTAAAGCTGCCCTGTCTCATTTTTAATGTTATGGTTGTGTCACTGGACTGCGCTTGCTCAAGCTGTGGATGCACAAATTGCCTCCAAGGCTCAGACTCTTAATTTCCAAAACTCTGTTGTAAAACTCAGCGTGGGGGTCATAATGTTCCTTCCTCTAGTTTACAGCACAATCTGAATTCCAAAAATCATATTTTGCCTTGACATTTTAAGACGGGCAAAATGATGTTAAAAGAATGACATAGCAACCTTTACTACATTTTGGAAGTTTGAGAATCTTTCCTATTTTCCACTTTCCCATGTTTAAATGTAGGTGACAGATAATACAGGTGGCTCTTTACTATGGTGCAAAACCAGAAGAAAACGACTAAATGAGAATTTCAAGCTATAGGCATTGCACTTGTATTGATCCTACCAGAAGACAGAGCAATCTCTGTAAAAGCAAGGGCCCAATTACCTAGAATTAAAAGTACTTAAAACTCCCTATGAAAAAGAATAAAATGCAGTGGAATTTATTTCCCATAATTTCTGCTGTTCACATATTTTCATTTATTCAATTAAGCCAGGAAAACAGTAGAAATACTCTTACTGTATATAACAAATACTCCTGGAAGCTTTTCTGTCTGCACTATAGTCTGCAATGCATGTATATGTGGGATAATTAAAAAAACTCCTCCTCTACATCAAGAAAAAAAGTTGATTCTGCTTCTCACTACAAAAGACAATCTTCTCGTTATGTGATGATAAAATCATATAAAATTTATTTTTTAAAAACATTTTGGGACAAAGTAATCTGTATAGAATCCATTCTAATTTGGGCATGTGTCAAAGGTGAATAAATCACAAATACCCAGCTGTCCATATTCTCAGCAATTTCATAGCTGTAGCTCACAACAGTATGAGTCTTCCTGAGGAGGCAGTGTTGCTTCCATCAATCTGCCGTGTGTAAAAATAATTTTTGCTTGATAATCAGTTCTGTCCTCCTGCATAAACTAATTTCATCCCATTCCACAGTTTTCAGTTTCTTCTTTTACTTTGTAAGAAAAATTTTTCCTTCTATTTCTTTTTTTTGATTAATCCTTTTTCTTTACCAGATCTTTTTCAATCTCTATCAGTGATTTCACTCTGTTCTCTCCAGTTTTGCTCCATTCTCTCCTTTGTGTTTCCCTTATCTTCTTCCTTTTTCTAATTTTAAAAACACAGTCAGGATTGTTTAAGTCAAAACTGTATTTCTGAAATAATTTGCAAGGAAGTCTTTGTGAGATGAAAAGCTGGTATAAACCAAATGATACTTCCTAAACTAACAAACTGTGAACCTTGGTTTTAAGTAAGGATATTGATGCTGACCTGTATTTTTTGAGAAATATTTAATACTGTATTCTGAATTAAAAAATAACATGTAAGGCAATTAGGTGTAGCTACTTCATTATACAGATGATGTAACTGTTTAAAAAATGTTAGTCACATAGTAAAGGCTTGTAACTTTAATAAAGGAGACAAAATAAAAATGAAGATTTGATTTGGATTTCATATTCACAGTTTAGAAATGACAATCAATTTTGTGAGTCTGATCATCCATTTCCAATGTGGAGGTAACAAAGCAAGCAAAAAAAAAAAATCAGTGGAAAATAATCACATTCACTATCTTTCACAATGAAAACCAAAGGATTGTTTCTTATGAAAACTGGAGTTCTCTTCTACCCTGTCAAATAGGTAATTTGTAGCCACTTATAATAAAATGACTGGACAAGAAGCATGAAACAGTGAAAGGAGGTCACTTTATAGTGAGAATCTCTGTGCTTAGACTACTTACCTCAGAGCTGGGAGACCAGGTTCAGTTTTTTATTTGAATTTACCCGAACCCATATTTTTCACCAAACTAAAAGGAGTTGGTTAGTCTTACTGCTAGAGCAGGTGCAGTACGGAATACTTGGAACATACAGGTGTTAATTTCCCAAAGTGAAATTGGGTTATGATTCTGCCCCTGTCTCATAAGATAATTTGATGCATGTTTGTGAAACAATTGCACATTACAGCAAATTACACCATACCAGAGCTTAAATGAGAACAGAATGTTAGACTTAGTATCAGGCTTGCAGGTGTTGAACTTGGGACTTGAGATAAAGCTCCCTATATAACTTCAGGGGCGTCTGGTTCTAAGTAACATTCATCAAGTCTCAGGGTTGGGGTTTCAGATATTGGTGTCCTCTCACAGACTGTTTCAAATCGGATTTCCAGACACAGCCATCATAGCTGCTGCTTATGAAGAATCAGGAAATTACATCCCAAACTGCTGTTTTTCTTTGCATCCTCAAACATTGTATTAATTAATTGTTACTATACACTATCTGATATCATGATTAAGGCAAGTTAACTATCTGTTCCAACATATCTGCAAGTGAGAATTTTATGCATGTGTTACCAGGGAAATATACTGGAACTAAATGGTGCAAGACCTTAAGAATGCTTTTTGTTTTAAACAATCTGATGACATTTTGGCACTTACAGGCTACTCAGAAGGATGCCCCAAGTGTTTAGAGTCATACACAGGGAAAGGTAATGTGAAATAATAGAGTAATAGAGGAGCCTGTATTAGAAGTTTCAATCCAGTTAGTTTTGTTACACTTTGTGCTGAATGGTATGGCTGTATTATTGTTCTCTGTATGCCATATTTTTTTATTAGAAATAAAGAGCCAGATGCCTCTTGAGCTAAATTAAACCAAATCACCTCTCCAGTGTTTCTTCAGGAAAGTTTTGCTACATGCAGTTTTGTAACTGCAGGACAAGTCTGGGTATGTGAGAAGCTATTCTACTGAGAAAGTAGAGCTATCCATGAAAAATACACAGGAAAACAGTATGACCTTGGAATACCTTATCAGGATTTGCCATAAGATCTCATGTGAAAAACTGTTGGCAATGTGAGGAGATAATCTGATTATCTCTGTACTTGGGTCTTTCCCCATTCTTACATGTAAGCACGGTATCTGGGCCCCTCATCAATTTCCCCTCCGAATGAGAATAACTTCTCTCCAGGTTGTGGTTGGTTTAAAGATCAGATTGGACAACGATATGTTGCAGCAGTTGCACCATATTTGAAATACTGATAACAGATGATAAATCAAGAAGGAAGGGAACTTGATAAAATACAAAGTAACATTTTGCTTTCAGAATAGGCTACCAGGTAAATGAAGGAAGTTTTCATGGAGAAGGTAGTTTGAGTATATTATTTGGCCAAAGACAAAGCCAAAACAAAGTATGTGGTAGGCAGTATGTCAATTAATTCTCATAATACCATGTTCTTACTACAAATAATACAAACACTACAAATAATATTTGCTTTATTTCCCTTGCTGTGTAATTTTGATGAACGAGAGGTAGTACTTACTTATTTTCTGTGTTCGCCTTATCAACCCTATGCATCTCAAGAAAAGTAATCCTGTCCTCCCTTGGCAGATGTAGAAGTCTGCTCTTACAGAAACTATCAAGATGGAATAGAAAGCTGGAGGAGTCTGGTACATCACGAGAGTGATTCTCTCCTTGAAAAACATAAAGTTAGGAAAGAAGCATAATGTAAAAATTATAATTATAGTTAGTGGGAATTCCAAGCAAAGAGACAAGTCTTTAATACCACTGACAATTCTGCAAGCATAGGAAAAGAACAGCCAAAAGTAAAAGCAAACACTGCAAACAAGTGCATCTATATATGTAATTAAAAAACCAAGCAAAGCCAACTCTGAAACTGAGAAATCAACCACAACGTGAGTGCATAGATGACAAATGTTCTGTCACAGCTCGCTTGCCTAAAATCCCCAGACAGACTGGAACAGGATTAGTGGGATCACAAGTGGTTATCCTTATCTAATCCATTCCAGCCAAGAAGATCTACAATCCCAGCTCCTGTTCTGATACACAACTGCCTAGGAAATACCGTGGGCTAAGGCCACTTAAGGCCACTAAACCCACAGTAGCGGGCTAAGTGTCAGTTCATAACCGTGAGGCAACAGTGCGTTTTGAAATCTATTCTTCTACTTTTTCCTATGAAATCAGTTTATTTGCTGGTTGCTATTGATCCTGTCCTCTCTTTCCTTCTGAGGTCAAACTCTGGTTTTCCTATTGCTTACTTGACATTACTGATATTGTATCTTCATGGGTCATAGACTCTCTAGTGATAGAAATAAACCCACAAAATCTAGGTATCTATTAGGTTACAACTATTGCTCTTAGCAACAAAATAGCTTTAGAAATAACTTCTCTTTACTGGAATACATCTTTCTAATCAGGAGGTATAGTCTGGAGTTTTTTTTCCCCTCCTTGGTCAGAGCTTGTTTTAGCGACTAATCATGACACAATATTAATTATGATGAATGTACATCGAGTTGAGTGGAACGGGACTTTTAATCTCCTGAGTTGTGATACTTCTGCTCATATGTCGATGTCTCAAGGCATTGTATCAACATGGGAAAATCTTTTCTCCTTTTTTGAGGGTGAATAAATTCCTTGCACCGTGTGATGTAACAACCAGCACAACACTGTAACCATCATGCTGAAATCCACCTTTAGAGACCAAATTAAATTCACAGTGAGTGGAAATGCTCATGGCTGTTTTTCCCACTGAGAAGACAGAAATGCCACCACACCTGAAGAAATTAAAACTCTCAGAGAGAGAACAGTTTGGTTCTATGAGCTGTCATAGTAGAGTTAATCTGTTCCAGTTTAGACAGTTTTAACCAACATGTTCAGAATTAAGATAAATTCTTACAAAATCCTGGGGAACTGCTATTACCTATTTATACACATTAAAGTAATCTGCATCATTAAATGTCAGGATTAGGAAGGTGGTATTTTCAAGTTCGCTTTCAGCTTGAACTGGTACCTTGTGGTATTAACAAACTGAAAAACAATCAAGGTAGCGAGATTTAACTTAAAATTGTAAAGATAATTTTTAAATTACAGTTTCCTGGAGCAACACTACTTTGGAGAGTTGACTTGTGTTCAACTTTTTGAACCATGGTCTGGCACGTATCCACTAGTTTTAGTTTGCTGTAAACAGGCAGTGCATCAGACTCTGCAACAGGCTGAAAGATGTGATATGAAAGCTAAGGCAAAAAGATAATTGAATTCCTTTGTCTTTTCCATGTCCTTTGTCACTAGTTTCTCTGCCCCACTGAGTTCTGGGTCTACATTACTTTTGCTGCCAAAATACTCATAGAAGCCCTTTTCCTTATATCCCCAGTGAGTTTCAACTCTAACAGCTCCAGCATTTCTTTGTATGCTCTGACAAAGTCTCTAAATTCCTCCTGGGTTGCTTGTTCCTGCTCCCACCTTCTGTGCTTCCTTTTCTCATTTGAGCTCAGCCAGATGTTCCTTCTTATCCACACCAGCCTTCTGCCATGCTTCTTTGACTTTCCGCACCTTGAAAAATCCTTGAGATCTGAAGAAGCTACTTTTGGAGTTCAGTCTGCTCTCCTGGGCTGGTGACATTGATGTCCTACGCTTCCATATCAACAGTGATATCAGCATTGATTCAATTGTCTTGGGTACACAGCAACTACAAAAATGCAGCCAAATCCAGGATTGCCACACCACAGCAGCAAATATCCTGCCTGATAAAGTATATTGGTACAGCGCTTTGTTGTTTTCTTAGGTTTATGGTTCATCAGTGTGTCATTTGTTGACTTCTGTTTCGGATACAAATTATTTAAATTGTACAAAATGTAACAAAAAAAAATTTGTTTTAATAAAATGCTAGTAAGAGAAGTGGGGAAAATACCTGATTTAACTGACTGGCATGAGAAGGACTACTCTTTTCCATGCGTCGAACCTGAAAGTACATCCCACTAGAGGGCCCTCATTACACATGAAATGGAAATCTGACTTAAGCACTACTGGATTCTCTGTCAATATTTCAGGTTAAAGATGGGCTTTGATTTGCTTAAGAAGTGTTTGTAGTGTGTAAATATATTGGATGGGATCTCGTTTGAAATATATAATTAGTTTTGTGACTTTATTTTCAGAGGAAGCATGTTGATCCAACTGAATTTTTTTTAGTCTGTGAGCATGAACATTTTTGATGATTCCTGCTTAAATTAAACATCTCACCCAAATTCGTATTTCCCTGAGATCAGTAGAAATCAGATTAGTCCAAAATTTTTATTTTATGTGTTCTGCCAATACCAGTATTTTTTTTTTGGATCTTATGCTGGTTTTTCTTATGTGCAGATAACCCTGTTATCTTCCTACCTCAAAGCCTGCTAGCATATTTTACCAAAATAGACCTATGATGAACAATCCTGTTTTCATTGCTATCGGTATCCAAACAGCAGCTGTTCCTTTTTTCACTTCAACACTGTTTAAAAACTTGTAAATAAGAAACATTAAAAACATTTAATCATCACTTCTACATAATTGCACTGTGCTATCAGCAGCAGCATTTCAATAACACAGGTTGTGTTCCTCTGTTTTGAAGAGAAATAGAGCTATGTTTGTCAAAGAGTGTAGGCACAAGAAGGGCAGGCAGGTGCTTTTGGAAAGCCTACTGAACTGTAACTCCTATTGCAGACAAGGTTTAACTCTGCTTCTCTCAAGTAGTAACCAATCTTCCTTTAAGAGAATTAATTGTATGATACATAACTAATTTAGATCTGGGAATAATTCTTTGGAGTGCCATATTGCTTTCCTTACCCAGGGGAAACCCATCTCTCATCTCCAGTCGAGCCCCTGGCCTGTGCTCTCTCTTCCTTTGCCACTGTCCAAGTATGTTCAGGACAATCATTACTCTGAGCCATGCTTTACCCTTACGTTGCTTTTGGTTCCAACCTCCTTATTCACAGACCTCTTTTCTTCCAACTGACAGTTTTCAGATATTTTTCTCTTGTTCTCTGGAAACTCTAGTTGCTATAGAGACACCTGATGATTACAGAGACAGTGACTACCTTTGTTAGAACCTCAGTTGCTATAGCAATGACTGTTGGCTCTGGGTTCAATGAAATCTGCTACGTGGTTCATGCCCTTTTACACAGCAATACAGCTTGTAAAAGCTTCTTTTAATTGTTATGCTCAGTAATGAGACTGTGAGCCAAATTCTGTTCTAATTGAAGTCAGTGGGAGTTATGCCATTAACTTAAGTGAGACCACAGTTCGATCTTAAACTCCCCAGTCCATAAATAACAAAAGGAATCTACTTTCAGCACAGTGGCAAACAGAGTAGGGCTTCATTCAGTCAGTAACAGCTGAACCTGGTAACAAAGCTTTGATGCCTGTGACTGTATTTCAGTAAAGTCTTTTGAGTATTCTTTTGAATATTCTTTTGAATATTATAGAAATTCTGTATTCTAAATAGTCAGCTCTCAGATCAAGCATGTCATGGTTCTTGTGGGGGTGATGTGTATATTCTTTTAAATAGAGGAATTGTAAAATGAAAATGTAATCTTTAAAGTACTTAAATCATTTGTTTTTCTTCCAGGAAAAATATTTCCCTTTTGTTGCTTTGTGAAAATGGTGACAAAAGAAAATGTTTTCAAGAAGATATCATCACTTTACAGAAGAGGTATCCCTACTGAAAAGGTAGATAAAATGCTGTTCTTCCAGAGGACATTATTTCTTGGCAGTCACCCTGAATCTTTTTTGACACTATGGGAATGACCTCTGAAGAATGTCTTAAAGTCAACTTTTCCTTTGAGCTATTTCTGTTCTATTTAACGTATCCTGGAGACTGTTTTAAAGTCATGGGAATCCAATTCAAGTAGAAATTGAGACTAGAAAGCACTATATTTGATGTGTTCATCCACATATATTTGTTTTGCTAGGTTACACTCAAATTATTACATATTATGACTGTTGTAGTCACTTATGCCTTCATTTGGTAGCATTTTCAGGAACTTATGACTGTTCTCCCGGCTATCCACTGTTTTGTAAATCTGCTGTGAGTCTGTCAGAAAAACAGAAGTTCTTCCCTTTGATGTCCTCAATAAGGGCTAAGTTACAGGCAAGATTACAAAATGCCTAATTTTCAGCATGCTCAGAATAACAACTCTGACATGGCCACTTGAACAGATGCTGCAAAATTAAAAACCTCAGAAGTCTTCTTACAGGCTTCTACCATGCATATTTTGTATGAAAACCTGCTCATTTTATGCAGTCATGACTAGATGAAAGAAAATCATGACAGTACATGAAATAACTGCAATCGATCCCTTTCTAAAGAGCCAGGCCAGAATGAACAGAGTGTTTAATTTGCTAAGGGAGAAGAATGAAATGTAGTAACATTGCCATTACAATTTGAAAATTAAAGCAGAACCCTGTATTAGCACATATTTTTTATGAGTTTCTACTACAGTCATTCCCCATGTATTATCAGATACATGAAGAACACCAGAACTCTGTGTGTACTCCCATAATTTTGGTGTGCTCACTGCTCTGTAGCATTTTTTTTGGACCCAAACCAAGACTCAGAGGGAATCCAGACTCACTCTTCTCTCTTTCCACTTCATATAATTTCCTCAAAATTTGGCATTTCTTCTTGCCGCAGCAGTAATTTTTGTTTCTCTTTCTTCTGCTCTCCAAAGATAAGCTGTGGAAGACTCCTAAAATTAGTCATGAAAAAAATCCTCTTATGAATTTTGCTGTGCTCTGGTGATCAGTCTTATCTGCTGATCAAAGTCCATTTAAACATTTCTTTGTTTTGACACAAGCCTATTGGCCAAAGTGGTTGTTCTTACTGTTTATGAATGCTTGGCTTTCTGTGAGTAGAGGCTTGTGAGTTGTCAACAATGGTCTATTATGAATCCTGTGGGACTGTCTTTTTGGATTTCTAATCAATTTAGCACCACAAAATTAGAATGAAAAAATAATTCAGATTTGAGGGGACTTCCAGAGGTCATCTGGTCCAAAGTCTGAGCCAGCTTGGATTAGGCTCTAAATTGCTCGATGCCTCTTGGTGTTTTTTTCTGGGTATTTAACTTGCAGCTATAGAGGAGAAGAAGCAAATAAATACTGCATTCAAATAATGGTAGCATTTTGAGTTATATACACAAAACCCATTTATAATGTAGAGTTGAAATTTAAAAGCTGTGCATAAACTCCCCTACACTCAAAGCATTTTATGGCAATTCCTGCATTTTCATTCCTCTGTCAGTTTGGATATGGAATAACGTTAGAACTATTGCTTTTCTTGCAGAAGTTTCACTTTCTCAGGCTTTATATGTACATCTTCCACCAGTCTGTTATAGAAGACACTAAAGACGAAATACTGAATTTTTTTGGTGAGATTTTCTGCTTTGCAGAAAAAAATGTAGTGGATTGTGTACTGAGTAATCTGATCTATTTCTGAGGCATTTGAGGAATTTTGTCCTGTCTTCTTAAATGTATACACAATGTATTTTGGATTATTCACATAGTCTGCTTGGATGTCTAGAGCATTCTTGTACGATTTATGGACAAAAAATGTTCTGGTATTTGAAAGGTTATTTTCCAAATCCTTCTAGTAAGAGTACACTATCTAAAAGAAGCAACAAATAAATCTATGTTTGTTGCTATCTGAGAAGAACACATACTATTTCCCTGTTTGAGGATGTTTTTCTTTCCATCCATTCCTCATGTCAGAACTTAAAACAGTTCTCTGGTCTTGGTGGGGAGAGGAACTTCAGGGGCTCACTATCCCATTGTACTAAAGGCTTGGAACAAAGTTAGATTTGTGTGTCTTCAAATCACACATGCTTTCTGACAAGTGCTCCTTAATAACTGTTCATCTGATGAATCAATGCATTTCCTGGATGCTGAGACTTCTGTGGATGTTCATATCTCTCACAGCTTGGATACTTGTCAGGAAAAGCAGCATATCTGCTCAATGTCCTTAACAGTAAAAGAAAGTAATTTTAGGGCAAATCAGCTAAATATCCCAGATAGAAAAGAGTGGAAAGTTATTCAAACTGAGCCAGAACTTGTGGCATTCCTGCTTTGTTCTCAGATTTGCTAACAGTGTTCTTTATACACCTTGATATCCCTTCTCTTGCCAGTCTTCTGCCTCCATTGCAGTTAGGAGAAACAGTTGTTCCTTAAAGAGCAGCTCTAGCAAGATGAAAGAGAAAGGAAGTGGAACTCAGACTTACACACTGTTGTTGCTTGACATCTCTCCTCTAGAGCACAGCTTGAATTCTTCCATGAAGAATGTTCTCTCCCCCATGTCTGACAGTTTAAAGCTGGCAACACACCACCTGCTGAGCACACCCTGCAGGTGCACAGAGGACAGCAGGACAGGCCTTCACCAACCAGAAACAAGATTCTATAAACTGAGAAGAGCCAAAAATAAGGGATTATTAGATCCATATCTCACAGCAGTTCTTTTTGGTTTGTTTCAGCAGCAGCAAACCCCAGAACTTTTGCACATCCCTGTATTCTGTATCTCCAAAGAGGAAAGAATTGAACTGGTCCTGGAAAAGAGGAAAAGTTGGGACTTCCTGACCAGTTGGCTTTTACTGAATGTGGACACAGAACAATCATAAAGATTGTTGTTTCTTCCTCTGTTGTTTCTTCTACCTTCTCCCCACCTTCTAAATGTACAGAGAAATGGGTTTTGAATGCAATTTTCCATACATTTTTTAGGTGTTAATTGAGATATTATATCATAAAACATGTTTGCCACATTCCCATACAGGCTTAAAGGTTCACTTTGTGACTCTGGAAGACTCTGCCAGCAAAGCACAGACTGTTTTGTTTATATGTTGTCTGGCTTTGACTATGGCCTTTTGATGCATGACACATTGTGGGTGGGCAAACAGTTATTGGCTCTGAAAGAAATTTCTTGAGTTCCATTTACATCTTGCATACTGATTTAATTTTAGGAGTTTTAAAAGAAGTAAAATTGAAAATAACATTATCAGGCTTTGTGAGCTGCTCCTCTACCTAGGAATTATGGGTCTTAAAGTATAATATTAATAATAACATTTGGAGTATGGGTATCACACTATTTTATAACAATAGGTATTTTTCGTGTCTTAAAATAGTAGAAGAAAAGTGAGAGTATATTAGTATTCTGATAAGACAATGGATTGCATTTTCCCAATGAAACTTCAGATTTCAAAATCTCCTAAATCCCCCATAGAATTCAGTTCTGTGAAATTTAATAATTCACATCTCACATAAAAGCTAGAATTTTTTAAATATATTATTTAAAGTTACTGACTAATAAGTCATTCAGCATATCCCCAAAATGAAATATTGTATGCTGAGACATACTTTTACCACATTGCTTTTTTTCAAAAAAATTGGGTCATGTAACTTTTCCTGTGATATTTCAAAAAATATACTGCATTTTAAAAGGCAGGCTAAGATGTGATCTTAAATGGAATTGCAGTTATAGTAGGAAAATAGAGGAATATATGCACACCAAATGGGAATTGTCAAATTTACATGTCCTTCCTTAACATTTTTAGAATTTATATTAAAATTAAAATTTTGTAAAGGAAAATAGTACAATTTTTGATATTGCAAAACCCCCTTGAGATAATCCTCAAATTTATCATTCATTTGCAAGGAATGGGAGCGGGCCAGAGTAGTATAAGAGTAGCTAGCCAGATAAACAATGTATTTTAAATGAGGCTTTTGCTCTAGAATCAAATCTAGAGTAAGCCTGAATTGCCATCTGCTGTGCCATAAATTATTGTTGTTCTGTTTCAGCTTGACTTTTTATTTCTGTGCAGTCTAAATCTAATGCAGATCCATTTGTTTTGCTGTTCATTAAGGTGATATTGACATAAAAACAAGCAATTCACTACTTGTTACTTGTGTTCTGCCATTCTACTTGGATTCATTATAAAAATAAATATCATTTGATAATTTTACACATTAATATACACACATTAGGCTTTTTTTTTTTTTTTCAAAAAAACCCAAACCTAGCTAAAATGGTTAAATAGAGTATGTGCTTTGTCCTAAGGAAGCAGTAAGAACTTACTTTAAATAGTTCAAACATCTTCTTGCAAGTGAGATAACATTTTCAAAAGTACTGTAAATAATGGATTTTTTTCCCAGCATTCAGATATTCATATCTATAAGCAAAGTTGTTCCTTTAAACTTCTGTTGCAAAGTAAATAGAAGTCAATACAGTGTTGTCTAATGGTGAAAAAGATATTTATTAAATAATTGTAGAAGTTTTGTTTTATAAAAACTGCTTCTTTTCATCCCTACTCCTTTTCACATGATATGGTTTTCTTACAATAAACAACAAAAACAGTCAGTGATTAAGAAATCTTGAAGGAAAATGTAAAAGGGCTTCTGCAATGAAAATCCTTTTGAGTAAGTCACCATGTATTTTTCCATCTTGCTCTTCTTGAGATTTTGGACAACTGTTACAGCTCATGGTAGCACATCTACATGGAAATGGGGAATTGGTCCTGTCCCTCTCATGAAGATGAAGAAACCATTTCCTCTGTGATAGCCATTTTGTCTTGTAAGGAAACTTATAGGGGAAGGACAGGCAGATTCAGGTAACATGTAGAATTGAGGGAAAATTCTGAGCCCTCAATAGTGAGACCAGTGTTGGGATGGAATTGGAAGAAGGCAGCATCATTCAAATTGTATGGGTCCTGTAAGCTGAGAAAAAATACTGCTCCAAGATGCTAAGGTGTTAGGAAGCCACTTTTCAAAAACTGGGGAGTTTTGGTTTTTTGTCCTGAGGGCTATAATGCTTTCTTTTTCAGAAACTGATCGAGTGAAAATTTCTCATAAAAAAATGTAGAACTGACGAAGCATTCTTCTAAAGCCCAGATCTGGGAGACAGGACATCTGAATTCCTTACCTGACTTTGCCCCATACTTCCCATAAGGATGTTATAGTTTATGACTTCTTGTGAGATATAATTTACCCATATTCTTGAATGATTTTCGAGATTTTTGAGCAGTTATACAGGTGTTCAGTAGTGTTATTGGAGGATTGCCAAGCATTTTTCTAAAGGAATTCTAAAGGTATTTTGATGCCACCATGCCCAGCCCTTTATTTGGATATGCTATTGAAGGAGCACTGCCAACAGCCATACAGGTGACATACCTTTTCTTTCAACTACCCTCTGTTTCAGTCCCATTTACAGAAAACTAATGTGTCTGTGTTCTCTAAGGAAAAAAGTGTGCTATACACTATGTGCCTACAGAGTGTAACTCATGGGTCTCCAATTTTAAGTTACTTTCAGGCAGCACTTCCACAGTGCACAGAGGGTTCCATGGAAGAATGACATTCCTAATACTGCAGAATCACAGAAAGCTGGAATTTTGCCAGTAGGAGTATGGTTGTTAAATGTGAGTGAACAAAATTTCTTTGTGTGCCTCTATAGTGTCAGATGTATATTGACTCCAAAAAAGAATATTATATAATCTATGGGTTGAAGGAGAGCCTTCTGTTCAATTAACCAATGAATAGTGTACTGAAGAAGATGAAATCAACACTGGTTAGTGCCATACATAAATAAGTGTGGAAAAAATAGGATGGAATCTTAGTATTAAAAGGCATTTTTCAGAACAGCAGACCTGGCTGCTCAGCATATCAGAATACATGATGCTCTTACTATAAACTCTGCAGGTCTTTTTTGCTTGTAGGAAGCAAGATTTCAAAAGCAACAGCAGCATTTAGAAGGTATGTTAAAAATTTCATGGAAATGTTTTCATTGCAGTGAGTTGATTTTTTTCTCCTGTCCCTGATGAAGACCTAAGGTTGGATTCTTAGTTGAATCACAAATGAAAGAGTAATTTTATGACAGTTCCCATCTGTGCAGCATCCCAGCATTATCACACATTCCAGCATCATTCAGAATGCTATGAAATTAAAGTTATAGAGACATGCATCCTTGCCTCAGAAGTGAGATTACCGACAGTGCTGCTTGGGAACACTTAAGTGTGCGACGGTGTGAAGGTTCATTCTGTTACTGCTTCACTTAATAAAAGCAGATTCTCATCTCTTGCATTTGAGAAAATAAGATCACAATCTGACTCTGTAGCAGTGAAAGATCTCATTTTCCACCTAAAGCATTATTCCATTAAGCATCAATTTAGCAACCAGTCCCAGATATAATCCCCTACTTTTTGTTTTAATCCTGCTACACTTTCAAATCTACTTCCAATGTGGGAGACTTATTTTCAGCCCGGAAATACAGTTACATCTTTAAGTTTGGACCATGAAGCATTTGCATTTGGCATCAGTGACTTTGATACCTACAGATAGATTGCATTAAGCTGACTTTGCTGCTGAAAACTGACAGGGTTTACAATTATCCCGTCACTAGATCTGCAGAAGCAGAGCAGGGAAGCAGCATTTGTGAGACTGCTCTGTGCCAGATGGCACACCATGGCAGAAAAATCTATTTGAGCCCTTGTGTTCTTGCATTATAACCAGCAGATTGTCAGCTGGAGTAAAGTACAGAAAGTATGTAATTTAACTGACCTTGTCTCTGTAGGAGTTTTCAGAATCAGAGGATGAAACTATTGATGTTTTGACTTGGTGAGGACATTTCCTTTTTTCTGTTCTCTATCACAGAGATTGGTAAGGACTGCTGCACAACTTGTTCTGAAACATGAATGATTTGTGAATTTGAAAGACATGCCATTTTAATAAAATAGCACTCTATAATACTGCTGCTCAATCCTACGACCTCAGATACCTAAAAGTAAGTTTCTTTGGATTGCAAAATACAAAGTACAGCTCTACTCATTTTCATGGTTACATGGTAGAAACCATGTATTTTCAGATTGTGATCTTTAAGCCAAATTTCAGACACAAAATCAGGCTGCTTTGTAATTCATCTGTAAATTTCCCTGGGTAAACCATTTCAATGTGAAGATCCAAAGCACAATATCTTGTAGCACAGAGTGGCCAGTAAGCACCAACCTTTCAGTCGAATTTGCTGTGGCTGTAATCTACTTAAACCCAGTTGCTTGGATATAACCCACTTTCCTGAAAGTCTGAGGCGTGATTAACCATGATACTCCTTATTCCACTCATCCTTATTATGAGGTGTGTAAATATTTTCCCTTGTTACTGTGTCCATCTGCAAAGTAGGGTAAGCACTTGTAGTGGTTTAACCCGGGCTGAGTGCCAGGGGCCCACTACAGCCACTCTCTCACTCCCCCTTGCCCAGCTATAGAGGAGAGAGAATATGAGAGGTTTCGTTATTCATGATAAGGACTACAACAGATTCTTTCTTAATCACCGTCACAGGCAAAACAAGACTCCATGTGGGAATAATAGTCAAGTTTATTACTAACAAGATCAGAGCTAAGAGTGAGAGACTAAAAGACACCTTTTACCCCCCACCCCCTCCTTCTTACATCCAACCTGCTCTCCCACAGCAGTCAAGGGAAAAGGCGAGGTGGGGAGGGGAGGTGTTGCTGTGGTCAGCTGCTGTTCTCAGCCGCTGCTTGGGGAGAAGAGTCCTTCCAGCCACATTCCATGGGGTCCATCCCTCACAGGATACAGTTCCTCTCACAAACTGCTCCGGCGAGAGTCCATCCCATGGGCAGCAGCCCTTCACAGACTGATGCCGCATGGCTGATATTCCACAGGGTGCAGTCCCTCAGGCACAGGCTGCTCCAGCGTGGGCCCCACGAGCCACGCATCCTAACAGGAGAATCCTACTCCAAGTGGGCTCCTCTCCCCACAGGCTACAGTCCCCTGCCAGGACCCGGCTCCACCTTGGGTCTCCCACGGGCTACAGCCTTCCCCAGCATCCACCTGCTCCGGCGTGGCTCCTCCACGGGCTACAGGTGGATCTCTGCACTCCTGTGCTCCTCCATGGGCTGCAGGGGCACAGCTGCTTCACCATGGTCTGCCCCATGGGCTGCAGCTGGATCTCAGCTCCGGCGCCAGGAGCATCTCCTGCCCCTCCTTCTGCACTGACCTTGGTGTCTGTGTTGTTGCTCACAAGCTCTCACCCTGCTCCTCTCCAGCAGTCATCTCCTCCACCAACTTTTTTTTTTTTTCTTCCTTCTTAAATATGTTATCACAGAGGCGTTCTGCCAACTACTGATTGGCCTGGCCTTGGCCAGCAGCGGGCCCAGCCTGGGCATGGGGAAACTTCCAGCAGCTTCTCGAGGAAGCCTCTCCTTCAGCCCCCCCCACTGCTACCAAAACCTGGCCACAGAGAAACCAATACAGCACTTTATGTTTTTTCCATGTGTGAAACTGTTGGCTGAAGCAAAAACTAACTAGAAGTGGCTTTTAAGTTATGTCAACTTGACAGCAATTTGTTATTTATTTCTCAACAAAGCCTCAGCAGAGTGTTAAGCAGACGACTGTATGCATCAAATCCATTTTTCTACTGCCGGTATATCTACTATTATAACATCAAAAGATGGGTTGCATTTTCATGAGCTTTAGAGTTTCCTAGACCAGAAAGGAGTACTAAATCATACAGTTTGGTGTCTTTCTGCCTACAATTAAATCAGTCTGTGGGACTTTACAGGTAGATGTCAACAAATTGCCTGTGCTCAGAGCAGGTGTCACCTTAGAATCAACAGTTGTTGGCTAAGCTGAGTGGCTGCTGACTGTCACAGTATATTCCACCCCTCAGCAAATTTTTTTCCAAACTCGTTAGGCTGCAACATTGAAAAATAATTCTGCTTCTGAAATGTTTTTGTTGTTTTACTAAATTTTTAAGAATTCTTGGTGGCTGCTTAAATAAGAAAAAATAAAAGTCTGCCTATGTAAGTCAAGGTAAAATTGTTCTAGAGAATGATTTCCTTGCTGGAGATAAGTTTCTCCTTTGTTAGACTAATGCTTTGGAGGATTTTTCCTAGACTAAACCAATTCATCCCACTGGACAATGCAGAACTTTTCATAGTTCTTATATAGTTATAGTTCTGATTCTGGACTAAATAACATTTTTTTGGAAAGAGGCGGGCTAAATTCTTGTTTGGTCAGACTTTGAAAGCATAGCACTTACAAATTTTTTAAAAATCTGTATATTCTAGTGTGGTTTATTATTCTCCAGGTTGTGTCTCTATGTCTTCTTTTTCATGCAAGAGTAATGAAACTAGTTTGGTTTTATCCACTATTGTAAGGTGTAAAAGCCTCATTTCACCTTCTGTGGATTTTCTCCATTTCCACAAAATCAAAGTTTGATCCAACACTTAGTGTTAAAGCAGAAGAAAATACTTCAATTCCCTTTAATAGTCCTTTTCTCAGTGACTCAGAGAGCCTTCCATGCCTTTTATAAAGCCCTCTACTGTCTGTTGCTTTAACACATACTTTCTTGATGCTCTCACTCTTCAGATATAATTGTGTTTAAAATGAGTGGTCAATTTATCATTTACACTTGAACCTGTAAGGGATTCATACCAGTGAGCCCAGAACACTGTGGTAGTTCTGATATCTGAGAAATCTTGTGATTTCAGTTATGACCTAATCAGGAGAAAACAATATGGGAAGTGTCCCCACAGGAAAAAAAGTATCCTTAGTTAGGAAGGGGCATGTAGGGTATTAGGAGATCATGGTAATACTCTCAGTGTTTAATTGAAGCCTATTTCAGATCTCCCCTTCCTAAACAAATATTCTTAAAATGGTGCAGTCTCTTGTTTATAATCATGCAGTCCCTTGACTATAATTATTTACAATAGTTTGCAGTGTATTACAGAAGCTCCACTTAAAGACACAGTTTTATTGGCAGCTCTATGCTAAGGCTTGAACTTATGTACCAATTCCTACGTGTGTTCTATCTTTTCTACATCATACTTTAATCTTTAAACATATTATTGCATGTTCTGTCTTTATTCTTAGTGTTTTAGTCTGCTTGCAAAAATTAAATTCCTGTTATCATAGTGTAAAATTTGGTTTTATATTTCTCACTACTACTATTCTCATTAGCTCATAAATCGGACAGTAAAATTTATTTAATTTCTTTTTTAATTAGTTATTCTGCCAGGTGAAGCTTTAAGATTGTTTGGAAAGTATAGCATATTCAAAATATTTAGTTTCCTCAAAGATCTCTATATTAGGTTTATGTTGCAAAGTTTTTCTAGCAGGGGTATGGGGGTGTGTGTGCTGCAGGGGCGGTATGAATGCACTATAAGTGATATCCATAAAAGATAGAAAAAAAAAATCATATTTAAAAAGTACTGTCCTTTGCAGCAGCTATTTCTAAGTCAAGCTCTGCATTGCATTGCTGTGGTAAGTGCTTTCAGAGACACCAACTGTTTGTTTCTTCCAGTATGACTTAATTTTAATGAGCTCAGTGATTTCACATCATGTTCCCTACTCTTGAAAGTGACCAAAATGCAGTTAAGAGAACTTCTACATCCTTAAAAGATTCATCCTAGTAGCAGCAAACTTTCAATTAGGTTTAAAAAAGTGTCAATAAATGGACATGAAAGCAAGTGTTTAAGCCCTTCAGTTTACACTGCAGTTGAAGCGTTTGAAGATGCAACATTTTATAAACAGAATAATAATGGACCTACTGCCAAACAGTTGATCTACCAACAATGTTCAAATATTTGCATTTGTTTCATGTGTGAAAATCAAATAAGTAAAACCTTCTAGTTGTTCTATACTTTGAAAGGTGATGCTGTTTACACAGGACGGACACTTAAGGACAAGCCTACCGGGCCAAACTAAATACCCATGTCGAGCAATACCCCGCCGTTAAATGCATCCATGAAATGGATGCCTAGGAAGCAGTAGGAATAGGATGGACATATACTTTCACCTAATAATTTTGAAGACTTTGGCCCTGAGCAATCCCTTTCAGCTCAGAGACTTCCAAAGTCAAATAGAGTTTTCGTTTACTCAGTCCCAAAGTGTTTCTCTTTTGTGAACATGTCCAGTCTTCCTTAGAACAAAAGTAAACTCTGATCGTCTGCAACACTCTTTGGCAAGGAGTTCCACAGATCTATTACCCATTGCAGCTCTCACTGCTCTAAGAGAGGATCCTACTACCTGAATTTGTGGGGGGTTTAATTGGTTTTTGTAGTTCTTGTGGTAGAAAAGATGAAGAACATCTGTCATTCCAGCCTTCCCATCACACTCACCATCTTGTACTTCCATCACATCCTTCCATGAAATATTTTTCTCAAAGTGAACAGTCTTAGTCGACTTAATGGCTCCTAGTATGGAAGTTATATTTTTGATCACCCTTCAGCTCTTCTTTGAACCTTTTCCAGACCTGGTTTATGGTTTTTGTTTTTGATAACAGGACCAGCATGGCAAACATTAAGGCAGGGCTTCAATTCTTTTGACCCTTTTCTAGGCCAAATAATATTCTACTTCTACAAGTAATACTGGAGATTTCAATCTGACTTTTAATCTCTTTGTATTTTTTTTTCTTCATCTTTAAAGAAGGAATAACATAAAATACTTCTCTGACAAGATTTTTAAGAAGATTAATGTGGTTATTTTACTTCTACTGACATGAGGAACACACTTCATATTTCCTCTGCCCACTGGACCGAGAAACATTTTGTTCAGGAAGTATCTCAATGGCACAGCAGAATGGCTAAAGACATCTCTGAAATGTAAAATAGTGTATACTGTATACAGTGTAGAACTCAAGGAAAACTGACTGGATTTTAGTTCTTAGAGTATGGGATATTAAAATTGGACAGAAGTCCCAATTCCTCCTGGAAAGGCTGGCAAGTGAGGAAAATGTCTTCATAACTATTGAATATAATTACTATAAAAATTGATAAGTATTGATAATAAAGACATTTTCTGAAACTGAATTATTGGCAAATATTCCAACATTTTGAATTTAACAAAACATACAACGTTGTTGTATGACTCTTTGTGCAATAACTTCTCATGGCAGACAATAAAATTAAAGCCAAGGTTTTAGCTAGTTTTCAACAACTCTAAGACTGAAACCAAAAGACTAAATAAACCTGACTCATAGACTGGCTCCATTTGACATCAGATGTGTAGCTCTTGAAATACTGATGCCTTTTTTTCAGGTTACACATGTTAAAATTGAATGAAGAGGCATTGTCAGCTTTAATGTATATATGCAATATCAATGAAGAGCCAGCAGCTGCTGTTGGGGATCACAGTTACCATAGCAATGCATTCCCATAGTTACTTTCAAATTCATTTATAACAGTGGTTTTAGTACACAAGAATGTAAAAGTTGCCAATAGCATTGAAGTTGAAGTTGTTTCATGTATTACAGATTTTCACTATTTAAAATAAACTTCATTAAAAGATGGACAATCACCACTGAAGGGACAGGATGAAGTAAATTACAGAGTTGGTTTTCAGTTCCTTTCTTCCAGTCTAAACAATCACTTGCAAATTATCATTTGAACAGTAACATCAGATGCAGGACAACTTAATAAAAGTCCAAGTCAATGTCTAAACAATAATATATTACATTGGATGCAGGCTTACCAGGTTCATACTTACATAGAATAATATAAAATGAATAACAAATGTCAGGGGCCCACAACTTCCATGCCATGAAAATTCTGATCAGTATAATATAAAACTTGCAGACTGATCATTGAGAGGTATATGGGAAAAAACTCAACAGCAGACAAACCTGAAAATCCACATTTAAATGATACTTAAATAAAGAGATGTGTCAGATGCCATATAACACTTACACTTAGGACTAATTGAACAAAATCAAGCTACACATAAAACCAGCAAAATTCTGCACTGAAAGAAAAGCTATTGTGTGTTTATGGTAAAATTATTGTGTGAAGTTCAAAGATGAAAACAAATTATTGTTTTAATTGAGAGTCTCAACATTTCCCACAGAAGAAAATTAATTGCACTCCACACAAGGACATAAATACTGTCACCTTATTCTTACATCAATATAAAGAATATACTGCATGAAATCAGTATAAAAAGAGATGGTGACTTTAAAGGACAAAAATAACGACCATCCTCAATCTGTATTTGAGGAAGAGAGGAAAAAGAAAGGAGAACTTTAAAATACTTCTTCAGCTTTTGATATTTAAGTTCAGTGCAATACTCAGCAAATGTCCATATCATGATGATAAAGCACATTTTCTAGGATGTTGATTCAGCAAAATAATATGTAATGTGGTTCAACTTCTCAAAGGCTGTAATACCCAGGCAGCAATTAGAAGGAAGAAATTGAGGGAAAATGCCAGACTACTAAAGGCAAAAATTCTACAGAGGCAGTATTTCTGTGTTATGCTGCAGCACATACAGAATGTTACGTGCATGAAATTCAACCCAATTAAAAATTTTATGATTATTTATAAAAATGTAATCTTGTTGATTTTATTCCATTTTTGCTTGCACTCTAAGCAGGAATTAGTGTCGTACATAAACAATTAAAACTCCAATTTAACGCAAGTTTTTATTAGTTAAAGGACACTCCTTCCCATTTCTCATTTGACAGATTAACCTAACACACCTTTTAAGTGTTATTTTTCCAGAACCATTAATTTAATTTAATTTAATTTTGCCATCAGTAAGTGATACAACAGAGCAAAATAGATTTTGAGCCTGCAGAAGGTGGAGAACAAAATAGAGGTTGTGCTACAGGCCCTCAGACAACTGCAAACTGTCCCTTCCTCTTGGTCTCTTAAGAGTAGATGGAAGGTTGGCTGGATAGACCTTCCTGGTTAAAGTAACAAAGATCCCTATTTTGGAAGTGGCAAGTTGATTCAGTGATGGAACGTGGGAAAGAGTGTCTAGTCAATTAAAATAAAAAAAGATACTCCAGACTATTTTGCAGTATCTGCAAGGATTTTGAGATAGCTGTCATTTTGAACAGCTGCTTATTCAGTAGTTTGAAATAAAAGAGCTCAGAGGGAAGTGCCCCAGTAAGCCAGAGCCCGTTATCAGACCTTTCAGTAGAGTTGCTGGATTATCTTTTCATTCTAAACTATTTAAACTGTAGATGGTTGTTTCTCATTATGGAGCAAAAAGGCCTGGATCTATTCAAGTCTTCTTTCAAATCCATATACAAGATAATTTAATGTTGTGTAAGACATCTCTGCAGTTGTAGAGTCTGTGATCACGAAGAAGCTCCTTGATGTCTCTGAAAACAGTGGGAATATAATGCGTCTACTTTTATAAAAGCTCTATGCATACCTCCAACATACCATTGTTATGGGAGATGCAAAACACCTCTGGATGGAGGCAGCAATAATAGGTGATGGCTGGAATGGCACTGCACAGCACACAGCAAACTGAGACCCAGGAGCCCTCTGTAAAAAACCTGCTGCACATCAGAACGTCACACACTGGAACTCCACTCCTGCTCTGTGTTTTCATCCCAGGCACTGGAATCTTTGATGAATTATATTGTCATATATAATGAAGTCTTCACATGAAAACTACTGTAGTTAATTTTGAAGGTTGGTCAGAAGGTGGCAACTCTAGAAAGACAGGAAATGCAAGTATTGTAATGCCTTATCTAGTATACTTTGCATTCCCCTGCACTTTGAAATGGATCATTCACAACTCCTGCTTTTTATAAGCCACAAATATATATCTGTCATTCTTGCAGAATTAAGCATTTTTAATCAATTGTTTTTACTTACTAATTCTGCCTTAAGTTTCTCCCCCTCTGATTTTAGTCTTACAAATGGCATCAGTTGCATTTTCCTTCCAGTCTCCTGTAAATCTGTGGAACCAAATTACAGCCACGTTGTATAAAAAGGCACCCTTCGTCTTGCTTTATCCCTCACAAACAACCCTGTCTCAAATGAATAGGAATTACACCAGAAATAGCAATTTGTATGTAACTCAGAACAAGTTTTCTGGTCTGTTTAGAAACTGCGGATTTATTTGTTTATGAATTTTCAATGTCAAATGCTCTAAGAATGCTACATTGTTGCTGAAAGAGTATTAAACAATTTAAATGCTTCTTCTTACTTGAAAATTATTTCATCTAGTAAAGATTAAAATGTTCTGTTCACATTGAGAAGGATCAAGCTGTTTTCCTATAAATGAGTAAATCAGGAAGCTCGAGAAATAAGAAATGCAGAAAACAAGCATTAATTCAATATATTTGTTTATATTTGTATTTGCTTCTGACTTAATGACTTACAGACTAAATACTGTTAGATGGAAAAAACATTACCAACATTTAAAGCCCAAATATGTTCGGCTGCTAAGTTTGGAGTTTGTATCCAGGAAAAAAAAATCAGTTAATCTTTCAGGATCGATTATGATTGTTTGAAATATGGCATCAAGCAGTGCATCCCCAAACGAACACTTGAGTCAAGGAAGAGTAAATATATTTATTTGTTAGGTATGCACTTATTTTCTAATAACACCAGTGGTTTGTAGAATTGAATTTGCTGATGGGATGATTCGACCCTACCAGCAGCATTTAACGTGGCATGTTGAATCACATAGTCAGAGACAAAATCTCAGACCAGTTTTATACATATAAATGTCAAAACACCGTACATAGGGACAGAAGCACATGCTAATATAAAAAGACAAATGTATTTCCAATATTCTCGATACTAAGCACTTAAATTTATGTATCATGCAAATGAAGTAAGTGGAAATTCTGCAGTCTGCTACACTTCTTGCCCCAGTGACCATGTCCCTACAGTACGTTCGGGACTCAGCAGGTAACGTGAAAGTTGTCTTTTGACTCGTGAGCACAGGCTCACCGGAAGAAAAGCAGTGTTGGAGGAGATGAAGACTTTGACCTTGTTTTTCTTCCCAATCTCTTACTCTGTTCAGTGTTAGTTAGAATGGTTCCAGCCTGTGGCGGTGACAGGGACCCTGCGGGGGCAGCCCGAGCAGCACCGCACGTTCCCCTTGGCGTGACTGGACGGCTCGCCCCCCGCGGCGGGGATGGGATGAACGCATTGCAAAGGATGAGGTGTAGTGTTCCCACGACAAAACGCGGCACGCGAGCTGCCCCTCGACAGTACTGGAAGACAGAACCCCCGTCCTGTGGCACCAGCAAACCAAACCGGGACCGGCGACACCGCCGGGACCCGTGAGGGCGGGCGGCGCGCGCCCGCAGCGTTGTGAGGCGCGGGCTGCGGCTGCCGGGCAGGGACACACAGCAGGGGTGACGGGAACCGCCCGGGCAGCACCGCTGGCCCGGAGCGGCCTCAGCCGGCCCGGCGGGGACGGACACACAGACAGGCTCAACATGGCGCAGCCGCTGCCGCCCCGCGCCCACTCCCCGGGCGGAGCGGCTGCCGCGGGGCCGGGG
>VXBA01001408.1:988839-1018362 GCA_013399895.1 Serilophus lunatus | reverse complement strand
TGAAGTTGGGGCGGCTGTACCGCTACGTGAAGCTGGCGGTGCTGGGCAGCCTGGCGGCGGCGCTGGTGCTGAACACGCACTCGCTGCTGGCCTCGCTGCAGCGCAACGAGCTGTCGGAGCGGCGTTTCCTGCAGCTCAATAAGTGCCCGGCCTGCTGGGGCACCAGCTGGTGCCGCAAGTTCCTGAACGGGCAGCTGCGGCTGGAGAGCTGGGGCCGCCTGCGCCTGCTGGACTTCTTCAACGTGAAGAACGTGTACTTCGCGCGGTACGGGGAGCCCCGCGAGGGCTCCCGCCGCGTCGTGCTGAAGCGCCTGGGCTCGGCGCAGGAGCTCGCCGACATCGACACCAAGATCTGCCGCCGCGCCACCGGCAGGGGCCGCTGCGACCTGCTGCAGGCGCTGCCCGCCACCGAGTTCGCCAGCCTGAACGGCGACGTGCGGCTGCTCACCCCCGGCGCCGTGGAGGGCTGGTCCGACCTGGTGCACTGCCCCTCGCAGCGCCTGCTCGACCGCCTGGTGCGACGCTACGCCGAGACCAAGGACTCGGGCAGCTTCTTGCTGCGCAACCTGAAGGACTCGGAGCGCATGCAGCTCCTCATCACCCTCGCCTTCAACCCCGAGCCGCTGGTGCTGCAGGTAAGCGCTCCCGGCAGTGCCCGCCCGCGCTCCCGGGCCCTGCGGGATCGACCCTCGCCGGGAGCCCCGGGCCGGCCGNGCCGGAACGCGGCGGGACTGCTGCACAGGTACCGGCGGGCGGGCTGGCCGGGGGGGTCTCCCATTCCTGCCTCTGGGCAGGAGGCGTTTCTTTCCCTCACGCTGCCTCATCGTTTCCCTTCCTTGCTCCTTCAAAGACTCTGCGAGCCTTCCTCCTCGGGGCTTGAACTCCATCCCCAGCCCTTGTGCCTGGCTGTGCCGTCGGGGTCCGCGCGGCAGCCACGGTCCCGCAGGAACTGGCGGGTCGGAGCCGTGGTTTGATGCTCCCCCCTGCCCTTGTGCCTTTCACGCAGTTCATTGTCAGCGTTTCCCACGATAAATAACATTCCCAGGCAGCTCTGGGTGGCCGTGATTAATTGCTTGGGGTCTACTTTGGTCGATAGTGGGGAGAGTCTCTACTGCGATGCTGTTGAACTTTCCTTGTCAGAAACTAACTCGTGGGCTGTGTTATGTCCCTAATAGGAACTTTATGTAGTTACTGCTGGTAAAAATTAGAAATAGATATTTGTGACCTGAAAACAGAGCGACGAATAAATGAACAGTGTTCCCTTTCCCGCACTTACGTCTTTTGTGTCCTTTCATAAGGAGGACTGGTTGTGTGCCCAGACCTGTAATTTGTGCTTTCATATGGTGTGTAAATTTTTCGTGGGGAACTTTTAATCTGGGGCATCACTCAGTTGCTGCTATTGCATATCGGAAGACTTTGCATTTTGGCTTTTAAGACTATTGATGGAACTCGAAGTGTGCCTTGAATATGTAGGTTTGGACTCAGAATTGTTTTGTCTCAGTACTTAACTGTCCTTGCCTTTATCCAATGTATGATTAAAAAAATATTTGCGAATATATTTGAAAACATCACTTCATGATTACTGTTATTAGCATCTGCTGTTTCTCTAGTGAGAGGCCAAGAAGTGCTTAAAAAGCAGTGCTGCAGGCTTTACCCTCCAGCAAGTTCTCCTTCTGACTAATTTCTAGAAAAGGCATTTATGAACTTAAATAAAAATATGCTTTTGGGTAGCATGCCTTCTGCCCTTCAGTGTCTCCAGGTACAGCTCTTCAGTTTTGTTTTCAGGGTAAGTTTGCGGTTTGCTTCTCAGCAGACTTTAGGGTACAGTGTGTCTCTTCAGTTTTGCTGTGAAGTTGCTCCTGAGCAGTTAGAAAAGAAGCTCCACTTAAGTAAGAAAATAAAACTGCTTTGCTTTGCTAAGTATATTTGGGAATTCTTTGAGAATTGATTTGTTTTGGCTGCATTTGATCCAACTTAGGTTTCTGGTTGTGAACACTGGTTCCAATGCACCGAGCACAGACCTGGATGGCCAGAAAACAGCTCTATGGTTCTTCATAATTCACGGGAGCAACCTGTTCTTTACAGACAAAGGATGTGGCACACTTGCAGCAATCTGCTGTTATGAGCTGGATCAAAGGCAGGGGGGCAGCACTGGTTGATTAAGAACCTTGATTCCTGTCAGCTTCTTGATGAGCTGTAGATGAGTCCTGAGACGATTAAGCAAATCTGTTGAAGAGAAGAAAATCTTTGGTTGTGAACTTGGCAAGTGCCTTGCTCTCCATCTATCCTTGCAAAGGTGCTGCTGAGAGCAGAGAAGGTCGAATTGGTGGTAAAGGCAGCCTTTACCAATGCAGAGTGTGGTAATGGTGTCTGTCACCTTTCAACAGACCAAAAGTGTTCTGCAGAGTTTTGTAAGTTTTGATGAATAGGCATAGATTGGAAAATATTTCTGGGGAGCTTCCGGCCAGCTTTGTGCACTGAAACACTCCTAGTGTATCCTCCAGAAGAGTTTTAATTAACTTTGGTAACAGGTGCTGGAGGTCTGAGTACCTTTCCTCGGTTGGGAGTGAAATAGATGAATCTGAATGAACTCTTCCCATTCCACAGCACTTGAGGCTCCACCTGAGAAACATCTAAAGAATGGGTAATTCTGTGTTATGCAGCTCTTGCACCAAGCAAGATGAGGCACTCTGAGAGGTGAATTTACTTTCTAAAACTATTAACTGATTATGAAGAGGGTTGTTTTTATTTGTACATAACATACGTAAAACATTTTATGGTGTAGTTTCTGCAGTATTGATGAAGGCAGGTATTGCTATGGGAATGACATTTGTAGGGTTGTTCTAAAAATCAGCTGCTTCCGTGTGAGGAAACTTGCTTGATGTCATGTGAAGAATCAGATTTTAATTTAAAATCAATCAATCAATAGATTGAGGCATTTAACTGATGCTGTCATTTGTCATCAGAAGGCACAAAAAAATATTGCTTGCTTTTGCCCTGAGCTTTTTATGGGACATTACAGTGACTGTTTGAACACTGTTATTTGTAATAGTTTTGGTTTAGAAGCAGAGATAACATCAAAACTCTCAATGTTCAGTGCATTCAGGATCTGTGTTGTTTAATTGTGTTATGGAAACAGCCAAATGTAAATAGGCACTGAATTTAAAGCTCGATCTTTCATTTATAATAGAAGATTCACTGTAGTCATCTACTAGAGCTAGTACTTGGTGAATTATAAGACTATTGATTAGAGGTGGTGATTTTTAAGTTGAAGCCTGTGTGGAGTATTTGGATTATTCCTAAAGTGGTGTTGCTTACAAACTGCATGTTGGGACAACTGATTTATGGCTTCTGCTGTAGGAATTTGTCAGGTGAGGCTTTAACTCATAGCATTATACCACTGTTCAGGGATTTGTATCAAAAGTATAATACTACAGTGTGTAGTGTAGATTACTTACTGTAATCCTAATGCAGTATTTGTTTTTTTATCACTTTATTGTTAACCTTCTTTGTCCACTTTTGTTAAACGATTGTGTAAGTGCGCTCAGGGAGAGTTCAGCCCCTCTTGCCATTTTACTTCATTAAGCAAATGGAAAGACAGCTGCAGTATTAGTACAGTTTACTTATTTTTTTGGGTATTAAAATATTAATTTTACTTTTATAGACTCTTGCTAAACTCTCACATTTTTCGTTTGAATTCACATTTAAATGCAAGAACCTAAATGCTTCAGGTTTAACTTCTGATAGTTTGGGGTTTTTTCTTGTCTTTTTCAATAGTTGTTTTCTGCAGTAAAGGTGAATGCTTTTTAGTAAAATGAGATGTGTAATCAAAATCTGCTACATGTAAACCAATATGTCATATAAACATGAACAGCTTATTCAGACAAAAGCAACAACAAAACTTGCTGCTATTTCCTTCAAGTCATTCAATGGAAAACAGTATTTTAAATAGGAATTACGTGGGAAATAGGGTATATGCATGGCATCTGATTCATGATTAAATATGATGACTGTGTGTGTTAAATGCTTGCAAAGATAGATTCGCTGAAGTAACCTTGGGAAGAGGTAGCAAAATTTAAAGAATTAATTGATTACAGTCTGAGTTCAGTGGGACTATTGACTCTTTGCAGAATTTGTAGAACCAGTGTGGGTGTAAGTAGATTTATTCTCATCCTGTGACTTTTTATAAACCACTCAGCTTTTAGTTTGTCTTGTAAAATAGCTGTAGTGGAGAGACTGTCTTAATTTTTTAAACAGTGGTGTCTGCTTAAGTAGTGGATGTTATTCAGCTTTATGAAGTACATGATTAATTTTTATCTGTACTGGCAAGTAGGAACATAAGCTTACAGTTAATGGAACAAAAACATGTGGTGCTGCCTATTGTTAGTTTCTGTAGAGGCTGAGATTGTTATGCAGTCTTTTACAGAAATTTTCTCTAGACATAGCTCTCATTTTTCATGGAGCGCCTGTACTGGTCTTTGTCAGTCTCCAGATTTCCTATTTGGAGCCATTGTGGCTGTTTCTTACAATTTTGGAGCTCCTGTTGTTGTGCCACCATAGCTGCTGTGCTGTGGGACATGATGTGCAACCATTCATTGTCCAACACATTTTGCCAGTGGCCAAGTTTTAAGTTTTGTATTTAAACATGAAAAAACCGACAGTGCCCCAAATCCAGGGTAGAGAGAGAATTCCTTGTTCTGGTAGTTGAGGAAAATGTACAATGTAACTCAACACTGCCCAAGTAAGAAATTGTTTCTTTTTTAGTAAAGTGGTTGTATTTATCCTAAGATCTTATAGTTAGCTAAAAAGAGAGTTTACATGTGTCTTGGCAACACTGAAACATAGCTTCTATAAATTGTTGAGGCAAAAGTGCACCCTGAGCTGGCCTTGCAACATTTGCCTTCGTGCTGGTGGTGTTGGTGTACAGGATTGCCAGGTGCCATAAGAACATGTTGGTGTGTTTCCTTGATTTCAGTGTCGTGGTTTAGCCTCAGGCAGCAGCTCAGTCCCAGCAGCTGCTTGCTCTCTCCCCTCATGGTTGGATGGGGACAGAATTGGAAGAGTGAAAGTGAGACTGAGACTGACTTGTGGGTCGAGATAAAGACAGTTTAATAAGTAAAGCAAAAGTTGTCTGCACAAGCAAAGCCAAGCAAGGGGTTCATCCCCCTCTTCCTATGGGCAGGCAGGTGCTCAGCCTTCCCCAGGGCAGCAGAGCTCCATCACACTTAGTGGTGTCCTGGGAAGACAAAACACCTTCCATCTCCTTCCCCAGCTTCATGTGCTGATGATGACACCAAATGGAATGGAGTATCCTTGGGTCAGGTGGGGTCACATGTCCTGGCTGTGCCCCCTCCCAGCTCCCCGTGCACTCCCAGCCCCCTCACTCGTGAGGACCAGAAAAGGCCTTGGCTCTGTGTAATCACTGGAACATCCCTGAGTTATCCATGTTGTCTCCAGCATAAATCCTAAACACAGCCCCACACCACTTACTATGGAAAAAATGAACTCGATCTCTGGCAAAACCAGCATACAAAGCAAACTGAAAAAAAGTCTTCAGTAGATGCAAGCATTTTATTTTAATAGTAAAGCATTTGTGCAAATTTGAAATCTATAAAAGGTATCTGTCAGTTAAATTCAGCATGCACTGATATAACTTTGTCTGAAGCTGTAGCTTTTAACAGCCTTTTTAAATGAAGATTTTTTCAAAGAATGATGGTATTTATCTGAATATTACAAGTCCCAAGGACTTTTATTTTTCTGACTCTAAGAAAAATGCCAATGCCTGTGTGCCAAATAACAGTATTTCTGCATTTTTAATAGATTCTGTAAATCATGGCCCCTCCCTCAGATAGGTTTTTAGCTTTCTAAATGCATAAGCTGAAGACTTTATTCTTCTCACAACTTCTGATCATTCTTATTCCTTGGGGGGTACAAGCAAAACAAAACTAAGGAAATCAAACAGCTGTATTTCCATTCCTAGGATAATTACTCTGTGAACAGTCTGTTGCCACATAACCTAAAATTCTTCTGGTTTCTCTTCATGTCGTCATTTGGTTTTCTGTTTGGTTTTGTTACAGGAAGAACAATATTTGGCATCTGGTAAACATATATTAAAACATTAACTGTGATCAATTTGAAACAATTTCTTGCACTGAATTCACTCAAGGCAGCAATTTAGCCAAATGTTCCACAGAATCTTTTTGCTGATCCATACATAACTCGGGAAGAAGTAAATAGGGAAATGTTCTTGGGATTTCTATTTTTCTATCATACACGCTGTTCTAGTCTTAGGTTACTTTCTGTAGTTCTATTCCAAATACACGGGTAGAATGTAGAATGCCAATTCAGTTGTAACACTTGGTACCTTTTAAACTGTCTTGATTACTCAATTTGATGTTTCTGATCCATAATTTTGACGCCACATGCCAAGTGGTGGATTAAAGGCAGGTATCTGCACTACATGACGTGTCCCTGAGTGGACTTGTATTAAAGTCCTGGCTCATACAGGTATCGTTATTTTGATATACTGAATTTTCATTGTGCACATTTTTAAAAGAAATGAAAAATTGTTCTTTGTGTTAAAATTGGGTGGCCTTGTGTTAAAAGAATATTCCACTGCTTTGGTTGTATTGAAAACTGAAGAATCATTTCTTTGCAGTGACACCTGGCTATACATATCAGGCCAGAACTGGCTTGATACTTGCCATGTCTACTATTTCATATTTAATTATGTTCCTTAAATTTCCCGTACTACTTTCATCCTTCTTTCTGGAGAAACTTTCCTAGTGTGAAGACATGTAAGTAAAGTATAAGGAATATTTAAAATAATCTGGAAATTCTCGAAGTTGTTGTGGAGAATGTACTCTGAATGGCTGTCTGACTTTAAAGGCTGTTGGGAAATCACTGTACAGATTTAGAGAGAAATTCTCCTGAGAAGCTGTAACTGTTACGATTTTCAGTAGCACAAAAAATGTTTTTGCACCACATGGAAACCTTGTAATAAGTGTTGTTCTGGTGTGTCTGATGTGTGGGGGGACCTGTTTTACTTTCCTGAATTAAGTAACTGAAGCTTTGTTTTAGTCTCTAATTTTGCAAAGTTAACTTTGAAAAATAAGAGTAGGCCATCTCTGCTAGGACTCCTTTATAGTGATGTATTCCAGACTCATAAATGAGACGTATATACACCCTAATCTGAACAAACTTTCGTGAACTATAAACTAATTTGAACAGCTGACTACCAATAATGATATTAAGTATGCTTTACTATGGTTCTCGAGTTTAATCTTTGTCCATTAATTTGTTTGGAAAAACGCCATACCTCTGCTGGCATTGTGAAATGTAACTTTTACAACTCAAGTGTTCAACTTAATTGAGCGTCAACTAATTCTGAGTATTTAGAGTTTGTTATGTATTTTTGTCCTGTAGTGTGTCAATTAAGCCTGGTATGTACCTCTTGTTGGCATGAATTGTATGTAGGAGCTGGTTGAAATGTAATCAAACTGAACAAAAGCCAAATAAATGAAAGAAGCGTAGTTTCAATGGGAAAACTAATATTTAGAGTACTCATTGACATCGACTCTTGGCTCTGTGGGTAGGCTATATATGTATAACTTCTGTGGGAATTCTAGGTAAATGTCAGATGGTTTGGTGGATAGTTGAGGATTAAATGGTTTTCAGTATACTCACTACATTCACAAATACATTTGAATACATATCTTTCAGAATACAGATCAATTCCTGACAGAAGGAGGCATCATTGTTTAGACCATAATTTTTAACATTTACAATGAGGCTTTTCAAATAAAAATTTGCTCTCCAGCTCTTCATGGTTCCAGAGCTTTACTTATTTGCCTTGGTGACTAATACAAGTGCTACTTTTGTTTACGCTGCAGAATCAACAGCCTCTGAGAGGGAACTTTTCTTTTGAGGAAGAGCATATTATTCAAATTCTGCTTGCTATGCCAGTTTGTGCCTGAGCAAAGTTCAGTAGCATGGTTTTGGAGAGGGCTTCAAGAAGAGTAATTTTGCCATGAAGTTCTTCAGAGTCCTAAAGAGAGAAGTTCCCACTCTGTCTTGCATGTGTTTTTTAAAATTTCATTATTTATAAGCTGTAGCTCTTTCTTTGGGTGGGTTTTGTTTGCTTTTTTTTTTTTTTTCTGAATGGGAAGTCACTTAATGGAGGCATCAGAAGTTTCCTAGAACAGTTTGAAAGATGAAAATATTGTTCAATGTTTTTAATGGTACAGTGGAACAATAGCTCAAAGATGTAATTTGTTACTTAGTTTTGCTTTTTTGGTCTTAATTATTAGGATGAATTATATGCTTGATTATGAGAAACTAATATTTCTTCTAAGTGTTTAATTCCAAGGAGATTTGTATTACTGCAGGTTGCAATAGGTCTTATCAGCTTCAAGCTGGTGAGTCTTCGCTGCCTGATCTAACTCATAGCTCTGAACAAAAACCACTGGCACATTTGTGTATATTCTCAGGTTTAGACAGATGGAAGTGAGGAAGACAAATGCACTGATAGTGTGTTTTGTGCTTCAGTGGAGTGATAAATTCACTGTATTAAGTCTTAGTATTTATTCTGAGACTACAGTGTATTTTTTAAATTACATAAATGCACTCTTATTCTTTCAGTAACAACATGCCCGTTGGCCCTTTGTTTAGGATTTTAAGTCATGCTTGGAGGTAAATCTTAAGGCTACACTAATTAGGGCAACTAAAATGTGTGTTTTGATTGTGACACTGGCAATGGAGGCAGCAGAAGTTTTTGTCGTCTTTTCTATTTTCCATCTTTCTGTTAGAATATTATACATATTTTTCTGAATAGGGAAAGATAATTTCAATAAGAGGAAACTTGCTAAGCTACCTGCTTAGTTTTTTATAGGCATTGATCGTCTTTGGTTTCCGTGGCATTTGTGTGCGTGTCTACAGATAAAACGTGAGTGGGTGCATCAGAATCAGATTCATTTGTCAGACAGCTGTTTCTGGGTTTGAGCAAGAACTTAGTTTTTAAATCTTCAAATAGCACATCAAATACAAAATTTTCTAATTAAATATTTATACTACTAATAATTTGAGAATTGAAATCAAACCTGAAATAATGTGCTTTACTCCACAGAAATCAGGTTTTTGGCAGTGATCTACTAGGCTTTTTTTTTTTCCTAAATGCAACTTGTTCATGGAAAACACTTTTATTAAGCATAGAAATTTGTGTTCGTGTCTTAGTGGCTTTCAGAGTTTTAATTCATGAAGGAAAAAAAATCCTCATGTTAAGTTAGCAGCAGTTTGCTTTTAAAAAACTGCTTTCAAAATAGAATAGTACAGAAAGTTACAAATCACTGCTTGCAAAGACAAGAGATCTGCACTTCAATTAATATTCTTGTCAAATTCACCAAGTGAATATAAAAACTGCTGAATGAGGCACTTATACATATTTTTATCCCCTTCTTCGGCTACTGACTTGGGTAATGAAGTGTAGATGTGGCTGATAATGCCAGTTGGGAAAGAGCCAAAGCAGAGATGTTGTTTGTACATGTGCAGATGTTGGCAGGATTCCCTGCACTCCTGTTGTCAAAAGATCTTTGTATTGCCACAGTGTTATAAATATATCTGTGTTACAGCATGGCATGCAGATATTGTGCTGGTAATGCGAAGGATGTTCACTTCTGAATAAACCAAACTGCTCATAGAATTTCTTGTGTGACATAATTCAGTGTACACAGTGCAGAAAGCATAATAGATGTGTTTTGAAGATCAGTACTTTGAAAATTGGTTTAATCCGTTGCATAAATCCCAGCTGCTGCTGGAAAGGAAAAGTCCTCTTAGCTCTTTCCCTCTTCTGCACCTGGCTGTTCAGGTCTTCTCCCTTCCTCTACCAGTAGAGTTCTATCCTGATGTGGTGATGGGATTATATGGGTCAGGCTACTGATTCAATGGAACAGCAGCCTGGCAAGTAGCAGCTGCCTTTCTTTCCAAATGATGGGCAGGAGGGGATTGAAACGAGTGTCCTTGATGGGTTGGGAGAGATGGACACCTTTGCTTCCAATGGTAGCACATCCTTTGCCAGATTCAACTTTTAGTGATTGAATTCATGTTTGGAAAGGGAAGCAAAGTCACAAGCAGGGTAGGATTGGAACACAGAAAAGGAGAAGAGTGGAAAAGAAAAGGAATGGGGTGGTCTAAAGTCAAAAACATTTGGGAATCATGGAATTTAATACTGATAAAATGCAGCAATATGAAAACTTTATGCACAGTTAGTGAAATCAGTTAAACCTATGTTTATCAAAAAATGTAATCAGATATATTTGTATCCTAAATTGAAGTAAATATGAGTTTATATGATGTGCATAAAGTAGCTGGAGTTTTCCTCTGAGTGAAGTGGCATGTTCCTTTGTAAATAACTTAATTTGATAGCAGCCATTTGCTTCTTGGTTTGTTTTGGTCCAGGATTGAATACAGTAATGATAAATGAGCATGAAATATCACTTTGGTGACAGTTGTTAATGTTACAGTCATGCTTTCATTGTATTGGTCTATTTAAAATAAATAAGGAACACTGAGCTCACACACACTTCAGTTGTTGGAAGGTTATTTTGCTAACCACAAAACAAGCAAAAAAACCCCACCAAGAAACCCTGTTAAGTGTGGAATATATCACTTAACTTGTCCTGAACTGATGGGTATTTGTTGGTGCCTTCATAAATTGCTCTTGAGCCTGCAGGTGAACAAACCTGGAGACTGGATAATGTTGTCCCTATAGTGTAGTAGATTGTTAGTGAGAGAGATTTAGTCCTGCTCAGTTATATGGTATCACAGCTTGAAAATGTCATACTGGTTTCAAACCTGTCAAATTAGTTCTGTATTATCCTCAGGTTTTATCACAGCTTGACTCATTCATATGGGTAGATCAGGTGATAATAATAGTGTTGAAATTCAGACATGTTAGGAACCCCAAAAACTTTGAACCTCTTCAGCTGTTAATATGGCTCTGATGTCCTTTTGACCAACAAAGAAATGTTGTTCTTTGAAGCAGTAAACATGGTTACTTACCCAGAAATTATCTTCTGTGCTTTGTCGCTTTAGAGAGCAGCTTAATGGCCTTTGCCATAAAAATGGCAAACTATGTCAAATATGTTAATTATGATTTTAATGTCTTTACCTGTCCTGTATAGACAAGATTTGTTATACACCTCTTCTTGATTGGTCTTGTAGTTCAGATCTGTTCTTCATCATATGTTTCCTTCCAGTGTCTCTTTTCCCTCTTTAACATGAATGTTTCCTGTCATTGTGGATTCCTATTCCTATTCTGTGGTTTGGAGGGTACCTTTTAAATGATTGTCTGTTGTATTGAAGTCTTAGGACACATTCAACACAATTGAAGTAAAAAAAACCGTGTTGGTGTGTTGTGGGTTTTTTTGTAATTGCTTGTAGTATGTTATTAAAAATCAGAGAAAGAGATGCCACTTCATAAAGCTTTGTCCTTTAGGTTATTAAAAGAATTGGTTTTAACTTTGCATCTGGTATTTTTAATTATCTTGGTGGGAAGAATACTTGCATTACTACAACAGATGTCTAATAAAACACCAAGAGAAAAAGATGGTGGAATTGTGTATTTGAATCTATGTGTATGCGTGTGAATAGAATATGGAAAGCTAGATATGAGTTGTATATTTGAACTCTATATTGGTCCAGGAAGGCTTCTTGCTCACTTAAGTATATTTTGTGTTGTTTTTGTTTTCCCTTCAAAATGTAAAAACATATGGAAATATAGTGTTGATGGATATTTACAGGTTTCTCTTCTAAATTTTACTGAAGAGCCTTTAAAAATCCAGGCTGTTGTGTATTAATTAAAATTTTAAACAATTTTTTTTACAGAGTTTTCCGTCTGATGAGGGCTGGCCATTTGCAAAGTACTTGGGAGCTTGTGGAAGAATGGTGGCTGTCAACTATGTTGGAGAAGAGCTGTGGAGTTACTTTAATGCACCGTGGGAGAAACGAGTGGATCTGGCTTGGCAATTAATGGAAATAGCTGAGCAGCTGACCAATAATGACTTTGAATTTGCACTCTACCTCCTTGATGTCAGCTTTGACAACTTTGCAGTTGGCCCACGAGATGGGAAAGTTATCATTGTAGATGCTGAAAATGTTCTGGTAGCAGACAAAAGGTTAATCAGGCAGAGTAAGTGACTTCTTTCACTCCCCTTGCCCTATGTGTTTCACTTCTATCTCTGCAAGCACAGTATTGGTACACATAGTTGCTAAATACCTATTTTGTTGGTTTTTACAACTAGACTACACGTTAACAGAATAATTAGCTATCTTTTGGAGACCTCTTCTGTTCTTCCTTCTTCTTCAATTACACTACTAATTAACTTGACCAATTAGTTCAACTTCATGAAGTGTTGAGCATACCTGGACATGATTTACCTTTACTTCTAAGCTCTGTGAACCTGCTTAAATGGAGAAGTGGGAGTAGGAAGAGGGAGTGTGGGTATTGGATGCATTTGTACACGTGGATGGACAGATAGACAGATAACTGCCTGGCTGTCTTGTTTACCTTAGTTAATAGAGAGAGGTTCCTTATGTCTTTCCCAGACATCTGTGTAAGGGTGGAAGTCTTGGCCTCCTGTTATCTGTGAATACCAAGGCAGTGTTAGTGTCCACTTTGCCGTAGTTCCATAGCTGTTCTACTTGGTACTCTGTAGTAATGGAACTGAAGGAATGGGTAATTTTAGTGCTGTTTCCAAAGGGGAGTAGAGAAAATTCATTCATTTGTCTTTCTTTCAACTGTAAAACCTTAGAGCAGTGGCAGCAGGATGGCAAAGTGGCATTACATAGGTTGATACTTCTTTTGGGCTTATAAGGAAAACGTTACACATGTGAGGGCTGGAGACATGGAACATGAAACCCTGGGTTCTGCATGAGACATTGAACATGAAACCATGGGTTCTGCAGAAGTTCATGGCAATAGGCCAAGTGATTCCAGTCTGCTTTGGGTTGAATGGATTTTTGGTGGATTTTTTGGTGACCAAATGAACTCAGAAGAAGTTGATGTGTACATGGAATAGAAGAAGCAAGTAGCTTCTTCTAGAAGCTGAATGCTGGAAGTGTCACAGTTACATCTGTTGTCTGTAGTCTCAGACTAATTTGGCTCTACCAAGGATTTTGCTGTGTGATTTTGGTCGAACAATCAAGGACACAGAAAACAAATAAGGACATGGGAAGATCTTAGTCTCTGTATAAACCTGACATTTAATACTGATTTTATTAATATTTTGAAAGTTTTATTAAACACTCTCTGTCCACAATGATTAATATGCCTGTTTAGCTATTGGAATACATTCTGTCCAGTTGCACTGTACAGTAATACTTAATATGCTCTGTGGGATATCATATTTGGGTTTGCTGAAGTCCTTTTTCCCCTTTTCCTTTGCTGGCTTTTCTTTTTCACTTGGAATTTGCTGATGGTTTTACAAATTGTACATCATGTTTTTATAGTTTTAGCAGTCTTCCTTTAGTATGTTTCTTTTACTAGTCTGGCTCTACTGTGCCATGAATGAGAGGACCAATAGTCAGCTCGGAGACCAACAAGCACAGATTAATTTTTGTTTGTACCTCACTGCAGATATCAGCAAAACTGTGAGACTCCATGACAAAGATCTCTTCTCAAAGCTGGCACTAGTCTTGAAACTTAAGATGAAACTTTTCTAACAAGAAGTAATGAGAGCTTACATACTAACCTTTTACATATTATTAGTGTACAAGATATTTTATGTAAATCAGGTTTTAAGTTGAAGAAAGCTTTGACAAGAACACCGTATATTGCTAACTTTTTTTTTATATATATAAGGATTTATTCATGGATGTAAATGCCATTTGCGTTGAATTTTTTTACTTTTTCAAATATTATAAGTAAAGCATCTGCTTTTTTAATATGTATTTCATGGTTAATACCATGTCTACAGTAAATAGAAGATAAAGTTTCAGAGGCTTATGGCAATTACTTTGCAATGTTTTTGTAGTCTTTGGTAGACAATTTGGCAGCATTAGTTTCCAGGGCAACTGGAGAAACCAAATCTATGTTGCTAAAATAATAAATCATGTGGCTTGGTTTTTTTTCTTTTCCTCTCAACTTTGACTGTGGTTCATTCTCTTGTACTTGTCTATGCTATGTTTTTTCCTGGCTATGCGTGAATGTAGATTTCAAGTGTTTACTGTACTGCTTTTCTTGCTTCCCTCTCTTTGCTATCTATTTTACCATCTTTCTTTCTTCTTCATATTTTTTGTATAGCCAGGACCATTTCAGCAGAAGGGTTGCTCAAACTGTCAGATGCAGTTTTAGACTAGAAAATTTAAGAGTTTCTCTAAACAAAGTTGGCTTATAGTTTAAATATTAGCAGTTTGCCGTATATTGAGCTTCTGATTGTATTCACACAGACACATATTCTTTCTTCCTCTCAATTTTTTACCATCTCCTTGTATTTCACAGATAAACCTGAAAACTGGGACGTGTGGTATGAAAGCAAGTTTGATGACTGTGATAAAGAAGCTTGTCTGTCCTTCTCAAAGGAGATTCTTTGTGCTCGTGTCACTGTGGACCACAATTATTACGCCATATGTCAGAACCTTTTATCAAGACATGCCACGTGGCGTGGCACTTCGGGAGGGCTCCTTCATGACCCCCCAGCTGAGATTGCCAAAGAGGGCCGCCTGGAGGCCTTGCTGGATGAGTGTGCCAACCCAAAGAAGCGCTACGGTCGATTCCAAGCCGCGAAGGAATTGCGGGAATACCTTGCACAGCTGAGTAACAACGTGAGGTAGTCCACAGGGAAATTCTTTTGCAACACTGGCTAAAACACTATTGCAAAGACACATGGAAAATGAAGTTTTGGACTTGTGTATTAAAAAAATAAAACCCCCTAGTTTATCAGTTTTCTAAATACCGTAAAAGTAGAATTTTATGGTGTTATAATGCTCCTTTGCAAAGAGACAAGGTACTTACTGAATTAAAACTTGAGCTACTATTGACTGTCCTCCCTAGCTATAAGGGAGTAGGTCACAAAAGACTGTGATAGCTTCATTGACAGCTTGGGTGTCAAAGGGTACTTTACAAAAAACTGCATTAGTATCACAGTTTTGTGAAGCTGATGTTCTTACTTGGAAAGTCAAGTTAGACTGGTGGCCTGTTTTAAAGGCCTTTTCCTGAAATCATTGTCTCATTTTTGTGTTTGTTTAAACACCTTGAAGTGGCATTTACATCCAGGTAAATCTAGCTGTCTGCATTGTTTCAAATGGAACATGCTTTCATGTTAATGCTGTGCAGAACGTTCCTACTGTGAGTGCAGAATTCCCATGTTTACTGTCTAATTTTAGGGGGTTTTACACTGTATTTTACTATACTTAGACATTGTGGTTTTATTTTAAAAAAAAAAATCATAAACTCAAATGTCACTTGAACTAACATTCATTTAATGTTTTTTGTAGTTCTGCCATTGGAAATATCAACTATTGTACAAAACCTACCCTTTATGCCAGTATATACACATGACTGTTTAGCAGGAAATCATGGTATGAGCAAACTTATTTTTATCAGAGATGATGGGAAAATTGGAGAGACACTACAATAAAGAGATCTGTATTAATTTAAATTGGTGGTAGAAGCTTGACTAAAAGTAAGAATTCACTAGTTCAGTGTAGCTAAGCATAAACCGAAGAAAATGGTTGCGTTTATTAGTTTCTAAAGAAATAGTAAAGAAAAAATGCTATACTGTAGTGAAGCTAATAGTTTTCAAAATTCAGATTTCAGAGGTCCTTAGTTACTCTCTAAAGAACTTGTAAAACTGTGCACTCATGCTAGAAGAAAACCCTAATTTGAATAATAACGTCCAGAAAGTGAACAGTTTGTTTTACATCATTCTCAATTCTATTGAATTCCAGTGTAATGGAATTTACTGAATATCATCTTTTGGTTTACCAGTAAGCTGTGCTCACTCTAGGTACCTTTCCTTGAACTAAATTTGACTATTCCCAGTGCAGTTAAAATTGACTTGTTGAGGTTTGTTTAAATATGGAGTTGTTCTCATAAATTATAATTTTTATAAAAAGCTTTGTTATTGCTACAAGAACTCACTTCAAAGCTTGCTCCTCAGTTTTTGGTTTTGCCTTTTTTTTTTTTTTTTTTTACAACATTTTCCTGAAGTCTTACTCATACAAGGACACTATTAGGAAATGTATGCATATTACTACTTGTAACAGTAATGAAGGAAGCTAATATTTCTTAAATGTGTATGTACAAGCTAAACAGAATTCTGAGTAAGGTTGAGTGTGCTACTTTAAAGAGCAGAGTTAGGATGCCTCTTTTCCTCATCAAAAGACTGATGGGAATTCTTGCTGCAAGTGCAGGGTGAGGAAATTGCAAACTCACCGACTGGCCCTTCTTTCTCAAAGCTCAAAGTGGAGCCATACAGAGATGCAGAGTGCTTTTTGGTTTCTTAGGTTGCTATATTTTGAGGATATAGTTTAGTGGTGAAAATAGTGATGCTGCTGTGGTGATGGTTGGACTTGATGATCTTAAAGATCTTTTCCAACTTTAACAATTCTATGATTAAGGATATTTTAGAATTGGAATTTCTCACTCTAAGTCATCATTGCCTCTGTAGTCCTAATTTGCTTCCAGTCCATTGTCTTGTTTTTTGATGCTAAAATGTACAGCTTTTAATTTTCATTTCTCCCCTCCTTTGAACAGTTTTACACAAGCTGGCAGAGCAGGTTCATGTTCTTCTTCATAAAATCTACTTGACTGAAGAAAATAGACTAACCTTCAAACTGGGTACTACTATCCTACTATAAAAGCCTTGATTTACCACTACAGTTGATTTTTAAACATCTACCACACTTCCCAAGGAGCGAGTGGAGTATGATTGTTAAAGCTGTGAAAGAAACAAACACTGCCAGTTGTGGTTATTTCTTGAGACAGTTCTGTAACAGTAAGAATGTTCTTTTAGATTTTCTTTGGGGTTTAGTTCCTCCAGAAATAAGTTACTCAAGCCAATTGTAAAAGGAATTTGGAACTTTAAAAGAAACCAATCCAAAAGACAAACAAAGAACACCAACAAAACCCCCACTACAACAAAAACACTACAGGGAAAACATTGTGGAGAGCAATAAATCTTGTTCCGTTTGCACCTGTCAGATATTTATTGTATAATAACAATTTATATTTTTAGTCATTGCCCATTATTATCGATGAACATGGTGAAATATTTTTGAATGAGATGCTTGGGGTTTGTATGTGCATTAAAATTGTCCTTTTGTACTGTAACTGTTTGTTTGGAATATTTTATCAAAGCTGTCTCCCTGTGCCTTTATATTACAAGAAAGTTGTTTCTGCAACTTCTAATGATATTAATAAAGAATACTTTAAGAACCTCATCTCCAGTGTTCTTTTTCAGATCAGTAAGTCTTTTAGGATTGGCTTAGTCTAGGATGCATTAAAATACACATAGAACTAGTTTTTGTAGTGTTCCATAATTGCAACATCATCAAAAGTGACCAATAGGAACCTGTTTCCCCCCGCTCCCTTTCTAGTAGAGTGTTTTGATCCAAAGTGAGGATGATGTGTCAGGAACTTTCTTGCAGGCAAAAAGCCTTTGGAGGTTTGACTTGTGTTCACTGCACTAACAAGCCTTTGCCTGTGGCTGCTGAATGTCTTTGCAGAGTGGGCAAGTGATGTCAGAGCAATGAAGGGGTCTTGTTTTGGCAGCAGAGGAGTCTGTTGTTGCCATGCTGGAGGTATGAGAAAGTACCTGTTTTGTTTGGTTGGAAATCTAGACAAATTTTAGGGGCATTAGTAATAAACATTGGCTGGGAATAATGATTGAATGTTCACGTCAGAGCTTTTTTTCCATTCAAAAGTACTTCTGAAACTCTTCAAAATAGTTGAGCAGCTAATTTCATTGCTGCCAACCATTAATGCAGTTTAATTTTGACTTGAAACTTCTCAGTTTCTTTTGTTTTCAGGCTGAAGTGGGGATGTCTGGTTTTCTGAAAAATGTAGCAGTTCTGTGTGCAGCTATGTCACCTGGACCTAGAAGATATTTTTCCTTACAAGAAAGCTTTTTTTTTTTCATTTTGTGGGGGTTTTTGGCAGTTTCACATAATAAAAAAATTTGGTTACTGTTATAAATTAACTTGCATTTTTCCCATGGAAGAAGGGTCTACCTCTATCTGGAGAGGATATGGAAAAATAACGATCAGAATGCTGAGGTAAAAGAAAAAGTTTGGATTGTTGCCGAAGAGTTGAATGAGGGGAAATTTTCTGACTTCTGTGTCTCACAGTAGAAAATTAGGCTTTATTTTACATTACACGTACTAATTATTTCACTACTCCTAGAATATCAGAAGCAGTTCTAATTGTTTATTTAGTTACACTCATTTGAGAAATATGTTGAGATGTTTGAGCTGAGCATACTCATGCTTGTTCTCCTAAGGGTAAATTTTGAGCTCTGGCAGAAAGCTGATGTAGTTGTCATCAACTTTTAAGAGTTACTCTCTTTATTAACAGTCAGCACATTTAGTGAGTGGAGGATGTTTGTGAGTTAAGTTCACAGTGTTACAGGAATATGGCAGAGTGAAACAAATATTTTAGGTTTTAGTTTCTTGAAACTCATTCCTGCTTGTTAACTGGTTCTGATAGGGATCAATGTATTTTAAGAAAAAAAATCTCAATTTGCTTACTCTTTTCGAAAAGCACCTGGCAGCTGTCAATTTGTTTTACAGGAAGCTGAGACTTGACAAAGGATGGAAAAACATGTTCCTTTCTCAGAACACCTGCTTACTTCTTTGCCTTAGATGCTCTTGATTGTGTTTATTTTTGTTGTTGGTCATGTTTTGTTTTAAGACTTCCTCATTTACAAAGGAGGAGAACTTGACGGGGGGAAAAAAACCAGTGTAACAGCTTATCCCTTCAGCTGCTTGCCTTCCCATCCTTCTCGGCTGTACATACTGATAACACTTCTCCCCAGCATCTTTTGTAGATACTGTCAGCTAGTCCACTACAATATTTTCCTAATTATTTTACTAATTGCTTGAACTAAGTACTTTAAGTATTCCTCCAAATGTATTATAAAAAATTTTATGTTAGAATTTTCTTAACAACTTTCTTAGAAGAGGTGGTATTTTGTCTCTGCCAAATAGTAAAATTATGAGTACATGTTATTAAATTATGCTTCTCTTTGATCTTTATATATCCTGTTGATTTTCAGTAAAATTCACCAATATAATAGTATAAGACTAGATTTGCTTTCTACTAACATTGCCTTTTTTTCTTATTAATTGTCAATTGAAAGGAAAGTATTTGCTGTTCTTTTCAGGATGGTGAGGTTTGGGTAAAAAGAAACTGGAAATGTGGTGGTGGTCACTGTTTGAAACATGAAAACGCTACAGAAGTACAGACCAATCCCCAGCATTATGTGGCCTATAACACCTGCCCCAGGACCAAATATGTCAGAAACCTTTTTTATGACTTTTATAGCAATTCTTTTCTTGCGGACACAGCTGTCTGAATTTATAAAGGTTTATCATGTATGTGATTGCAATATCCAGGTACTTTAGCAGGACATACAGTGGGAAGGAAACAAAACCTGAGGAATTCTGTCCCCTAAGCATGGCCTGTGTTTCCCTGGCACTGCTCTCTGCTTCCTTAGGGTTCTGGCTGTCGTGCAGAGTCGTTCAGTAGGAGCAGCTCAGCAAACTGTAGTGATGATGCCAAAGCCTCTACATCTTCACTGTGTACATGTCTAAGATCTGCTTCAGCCTAAAGTGGGACTTGTCTCCTCAACTGAATGTCTTCAGTATGTTTATCCTCAATTACTAGTTTGTATTTACATGTATCTGTTAGGGCTTGGAAGATGCTTGGTGCACATGTGGGCAATTGCTTCTGGCTTAGTTTTGTCTGCAAGGAACCTGATTCATATGCATCGACACTGCTGTGCAACCAAGCCAACACCTGGAAGTGGGAATATGACTGAGAGCTTCATGTCAAATCTGCCTTATTTTTCCCAAATGTGGTTAATGTAAACCCAGAGTCTATACAAATGTGTATATATATATGTATGCACAATATATGAGTATTTAGCCTAAGCTTCTATTGCAGAACTAAGATTGGACTTCAGGTTCTCAGCTAATGTTGTTTTACTCAGTGGAAGTGTTGTACTTGTGCAAAGTCTGGTAACCTCATTTCCCCACTTTGTCTTTATCTACGTGACCTTGCTCATCTAAAACGGATTTCACACTGCTGCTAATCTGTGACCAGCTATTATTTGGAACAAATGAATGATCTTCCTATTCTTATATTAAGTAATTCTTAAGTAATTTGTTTTATTTCCAATGTGATAACTGAGCTTACATGCCACTGCTAACTTTTTATTTTGGTGCCTTACTGGTTTCTGATTGTTTTGGTAGTTTTGAAAGTGTTTCTATTGTCTTGATATGGAATACTAGTCTGACAGACTTTCAGATGTTTTGTTGGCAATGTAAGAGGATTGCAGCTCTGGCTTTTAGATGTCCAGCATTCCTCAGCAGAGCCCATTGTAGGAATTCTGAAATGCTTCCACAAGGATCACATCTGTCGTTTTTTATTAGATGCAGAATTCTGGCAGACTATGTCTTTTGATGCCTGGATTATTGGGACATGAGAAACTGCAACCCATCTCCCTTAAGGCAAAAACATTGTGAAAAGGAGAAAATACATTCTTATAGGTGATTTTGTGTTACATCTTTTTATTTGTTTTGCTTTATTCCATACTTGTCTAGAGTTTATCTGATTACATTTTGTGAGATGTATCTAATATTTAAGTGTATATAATGTTAAAATCTTGCAAAAGTAACTTTTTAGCAATTTGTATTAGTGTCTTTTAAGTAGAATTTTTTCATTTTAATGTGACACTTTTCTACAAATAAGCAGTAATTACAAACATTTTTGCCAAGTCTAGCCACATTTTTATATTATGATTGTTTCAAGATGTTTTTTTCTGTATTTGGGCTAACAACTGAAACACTGCACACTGAACTTGAGCTGTTCTCACCAAAGCCATAACTAGTATCAGCCCTGGATTTACCCAGGAGCACTCTTTGTTATCACTAAAGTCGATGCGTTCTGTGGCTATAATTGCAGTTACACTTGGAGTAGTGCATGTTCTTGGTCTCTAGCACTGCTCTTACGCAGTAGGTTATCAGCACTTCTCTATTATGCAAACAAGTAAACAGAAGTGCTGCATTGTTTAGGTGCCAGTACATTAGCCCCAATATGAGGTATATTCATGTGAATTGAAAGCACCTGGGGCTGCCAGCAATGCTGCATTAGAAGCTTCCATAGACACACGGTCATCAATTTTGATTTTAGCAAATTTTAAAATGTCAGACATTCATATTCTGCCTAATTCAGAGCAGTGTCTGTTCACCAGCCTTAGACTGCCATGCAATGGAAGTCCAGAAATTAGAAATAATGCTTTGAGGAGTGAAATGGTATTGTTGCATGGAATAATAAAGCACAACTTGGGTAAGTTCAGTGTCATGAATTATGCTGAAATTTACTCAATACACAATTTTCTCCCACTGAAAGAGAGAACTGCTGTGCAATCACAGCATTTCAGGATTTCTGTGTCTCAGCAGGAAAAGGGCATTGCAGGGGTCCAGGGCAATCACCAGCAGTGCTGTACTGGGGCCTTGGCTCAGCAGCAGTGAGGCCTTCACCACCCACCAGTGCTCCTGGGGACATCCTTTGTGTTCTGGATTTATTATGTTCCTGTGAGATGCCAAGGCCTTAACCTTCCTGGAGATTGTATCTAAGCAATGAACCATTCTGTTGGTTAATCTGCTCTCGTGGTACAGCAAATCTCCTGGGTATGTTTTGGCTGTCACAGGTGGGTTGCTGTCAGTCAGTACTTTAGAGCTCACCTGTCATGGACCCTGTCAGTTGTCTGTTGTGTCAGACTTGTGTGGTGATCATGACCAGCAAGCAGGTCAAGCATCAGAGAAAGGAAAGAAATATATGCACTGTGAAAATGGAAAAATATTTTTTTTATTTTGTGATTGAGAAAACAGATCTTTTAAAAAAGATGTGGGATGAAATGATTTAAAAAATATAGCTTTCTTAAGAGGGGCATTGTTTGCGTCCTAGAGATTTTTGTAGAATACATAACAATTAATTGCAAATTCTTAGAACCTTATCTGTTTCTAATTATGCCTATGTTAGACATAGAATAGTGATGAATAGCTTGTAGGTAACAAAATTTTCATAGCTCAGGCACAGTGATCCATATTTATTCTTTTAGTAGTGCTTCAGTGATGTATATTGCATTGTGTACTGATGCATGCTGCAGGGCATGGACTGCCTTAGAATTTTTCTACAGCATTTCTGTAAAAAACCCAAGCAAACACCAAAAGGGCTGTTAGTTGGGATTCCTCTTAGCCTGGGTCTGAGCACCTGAGCAATAACATGTGCAAGAACCCAAGAAAGTCATCAAGGTGTAAACACAGCAGTTCCTTAGTGATTCCACACTTCCACATGTATCTGTCTGGAGACTGTAGAAAACTTTTTTTTTTTCTTTGCCTCATTCCTCTTTGAAAACACAATCTATAGACCAAGGTGTTAGTCTATATTAAAAAGATAGCTGAATTTTAACTTGTATCTTCAACAAGTGTTGAAGTGTTCTTCAGATTCAGTGATTTCTAACCTGAACTCTTTAGATACCAGATCAGTCAACAGTGTGGGCAGGAAGACTTTGTGCTACATGAAAAATGCAGTTAAATGCAGACTTGTAAAGATGTCTTCATCTTGTTGATAATTCAAAAATATTCTTAATTCATAGTCTTTGAGTGGAAAGGATTTTTCACATTTTGGAAATTAAGTTATTAAAAATCAACATTAAATTTTAATATTCTTTGGCCAATTCTAACTTGTAGAATAAAATGTCAAAGGATGTGGGAAACTATTCTGGGCAAAGGAAGTGCCTGGGAGATATGTAAAAAGGTGGGACTTGACTGTCTGCTAAAGACATCTGGGAGATCTATAAAAGACCTTTTGATAATTTATAATAACCATGTTATAGTCATATTAAGAGTCTTTTGATGTAACACAGGAGTCTGTTACAGTAAGTATCTATTAAAAAAATCATTTCTGATTTAGTTTTAAATTAGTATTGAAAACATTTCTCACATAATTTTTCCTTTTACAGCTTTGTGGTAGATGCCCTACAGATGATGTGTGGGGAGGAAGGTGCTTCACAGTCCGAACATGGTACCTTCTTAAATCCACCTGTTTCTGTGATGTTCTGTCTCTGTAAAAATGCTGGGGAGAAGATGAAAGTGGCATTAGCAGAGTGGTATCTGGATGATAAATGGTTTGCAAGCACATGCAGTGATTTAGGAAGTATAGCAATAAGCTGAATGTAGCTGATTAAGTTAAAAAAGTAGGTTAATTAACAATATACCAAAGCAGTGGAGTTCAAGTTAAACTTTCACTCCACATGCATCTCAGGCAGAGTGACCTATCTTTAAAATAACCCACACATTGGAAAGTCATCCAGAGAGAAGAGCTTTTGTTCCCATGAGCTAAACTTGGTAGTTTGCATGTGGTATGCAATGGTATCGCCATACTGAATTGCAGGAAGAGCAGGTACTGGTGGGGTCAGGATCTGTTTTTAAGATTTACTTGTGCTTAATATTTAGCAAAAAGAAAAGAAATATAATTAGAAGACCACGAACCAGGATAAGAATTTTTTCTTCCAAAGGAGAAACAATGAGAGGAAGATGTTTGCTGAAATAGCTCCTCAGTCCAGGCAGCTGACAGATGTCTGCAGGAGGAAATCTGTTCAGCAGCCCATAATCGTCCTGTGTTCCATATAGATGTTGATCTTTTGTTCTACTGATTTCCTTTTGGTAACTGTTTTCTGCTTTACATTCAAGATCCAGAATAAAGCTGAGTTATGCTTTTCCTTACCTAGGGACAAAAGAGTCTAAGGCCAAGTGTTGGTGGGTGCTGGGCATTCCTGGTGCAGCAGCCTGAAGTGTAGGGGCAGAGTGCTTCACCTCCACAGGCTTTCTGAGTGCAGAAGGCTTGGCATGTTCAGGCTGATGCAAAGTAGTATCTTACCAAAGGAAGCCTACGGGGGAACTCATGGCCAGTGGGTCTTGTCAGGTACCAGTTAAAAAGAAAACGGTGTTCAGTTCCGGGTTTACATGTGTCCTGGAGATTCTCTTGCAATTGTGGTGACTGGACTGAGCCTAGTTTCCATGGAACTTTTATTTCACCAATATCTGACTGTCTACCACGGGGTGGAAGTCACAATGGCTGAAAGGTATGGTCAGATGATTCCCCTACACTCAACAGGGTATTCAGACCATATGTTTGCCATTCAAATATCTGTACTACTTAATGACTTATTGAAGCTTATCTTCTCGAGGCTTTTGTGAAGGTCTTTACATTCTTGGTGGTTGTCTTGCTTACAGATGACTAAGTAGCCCTTGATGTTTGTAGCACTTTGACAAACTACTGAGGAAAACGTGAACAACAGCAAAGCAATGCTTTATGGCTTTTGTAATTTTGAGAGGTGTCTGACATGTCAGAAATGCTTTGAAGTGATTTGATGTCTTAAAAAAAATGTTGCATGCATTCAAGGGCATCCAAACCAAGCAGTGTAAATTAAAAAAAAAAAAAAAAAAGATATATTGTGTACAATTTCAGAGTCAAAATGTTCACAGATAACCTTTGTATTCATCCTGGCTGTAAATATGCAGGTATTTTTCCCAGTATGTTTGGGAATGTTTTAATACTTACAGACCACATTTCAAAGCTAAATAGACTCTAGTAGCATTTATCTTAGTTGCTGAATATACTAAAATCCAGTAATATTTAACTGTGTTGATGGTGTAAATTCTAGGCTATATCTTCTTAACTGCCAACTTTTTCCAAGTGAAAAAAAGAATAAAAGAATATACGCATAAATTGCTGGTTAAAATAGTACAGCAGGCTGTGGTAAACCTCCTACTTCTATTTGCTGTGCATACAGTCTTTTAATAATAATGTGTGATAGAGGATCTTTTCATTCCAGTTAACTCACATACAACAGCAAGATTTCTTAAAAAAAGAGATTTTGACACCACCTTGTTTTTCAGTGGAACAAAGCAATGCCTGGAGATATTAAAAAAATAAAAAAAGAAAGAAAAGAATCTGCTCAAGTTGAGCATGGATGTGGCCACGGATCCTGGAGAGATCTCTTAAGTATTGAATTCACTCATTTCCTGGCCGGTTCTATTCTGTCCCAGAGAAGTCCTTCCTCCAAAATTCCTTGGAAGATAATGCTGTATTTTGAAGACAGATAGTCTAGAAAAACAGGGGAAGGGTTCTGTGAACTCTTCTACCAAAAATACAGGAAACACATCTAGTTCCCGTCTCCTTTCCTCTAGGCGGCTCTTTGCAGTTAACACGTACATGAGGTGCAGTGCAGGTCGCTGTGGCTTACCCAGACACTGAAGAGTCTATCACACAGTTATCCTGAATGAAAAGACATCTACACCTGGATTTTCCATGGATTAATATCTGAATGCTAAAACAACCCTGTGAAGGCATACAGTGTGTCAGGGTTTGTGTAAAGCTTTATAATACAAATACTTCATTTCCCTCACAGTTGTGCTGCCAGTGGCTGCAGTATGTTACCAGAGACTTGACCAGTTTGTGAAGACTGGTGTGCATAAAGGGCTGTTTCAGAGGGGGAAATATTGATTGCTCCTGCAGAGATTGTACATGGGGGATCTGTGTAATGTTTAAGAGCTAAGTTGTATTTTTGTATTGCTCTTGAGGAACAGGCTTGCATGCAACAAAGCAAAGCCTGGACTTTTTAAAGTGATGTTAGAGTTCTTTCTCCACATGACATACGTAGTAACATGAATAATTATATTATTAGTAGAAGGAATATTTTTATAGTAATATCTAGATACTGCAGGGACCGAGCCTCTCCATAAAAGATCTTCGTAAAATAGTGAGGAGTCAACCTTGACCCAGGGGGTAACAAGTTAGGCACTAACTCATCAGTGGAAGGATCGCCAACTGGTGGGGGAGGAGGTGGCAGTGAAACGTGGTCAGCATTGGAAGCTGCTGTTGTAGTTCACCAGCTGAACCATTACCATATTGTCTTGTGCATAGGCACAATGGGGAACTAGGGAATCTTTTACCACTCTACAATTCAGCAAGGAAAGGGTGAGGTTCCAGCAGTGAAGGTCACAAAAGAAATCACTCCAGTTGTTGTACAACATGAGGATTTTAAGTAGACTGTTTCAGGCCAAGTCTTTCCCTGAAGGGAACTCTTGGGAGTTGCTGAGACTGTTTCAGAGTGCTAAGCAATCCTTTTGGATAAGTGAAGTGCTGCATTCAGGGCTTTAAAATGTGGCTCAACGGTGAAATCTCTCTCACAGAGGAGCTGATGTTCAAGGTTTGTGCTTGAACATCTATATACTTGTTTATTTGTAAAGGATGAAGCAGGAAGCATTTCCAAGCCTGGAAGGAGAGGCATAATAATCTTTCAGCTTGTTTCCTTTGCACATACTGGGTTTAACAGAAGGAAAATACAGGTGTGTGGGCTCAGAGGAGTTCAGGAGTCCTCTGAGAAGAGGCCTTGAAAATACCTTGCAGTTTGTTGTAGAAAGTAAGTTGAAGTGCAGAAGAGAGGCTGAGAGGTGACACAGAAGTGTAAAGCATGTGGAAAATCTGGGTTACACTTGTGGTTTTCAGATAATAGATATTGCTGGGTCAAATACTCTAGGATACATAGAAAAGTTTTACTCCTTCCCCACTTTTCTCCCAGGTTACGTCTTCAAATTTTTTGTTGTAGTTTTTCTTCAGCTTTTAGATTCAGATGTACGATTATGTGAGGTGAATGCATTTACATGCTGTGACATAATATGGTAATATTTGCCTGCACAGAGTTTCATAATGCAAACCTCGGTAGAAAAATATAACTTACGACTTCAATCAGGAACGTTTCCTTGTTCTGTTTTGGAAAAAACGCAAACATTTGTGCTCTCCATTCTATTTATTCCAGTGCTTTCCTGGCATCTTGAAAGGAACAGGACAGATCTGTATTACTAGAACTAGTTTTGAAAGATTAACATTTAAACACTGTAATCTTCCTTATATCACAATGCTGAATTGATTCAGCAAAGCACTGAAACACACACTTTAAATTGAAGTTTAAATGAAATTGCACAGTATCCAGTTTACAGTTAGTTTAAAATGCATTTGAGGACCATTAGCAGATATATCCTTGCAGGAAACTTTATTAGACACCATAGGAAATTGATTATGTTTAGATTTGATGTAACATTAACATGCACTGGGATTGCTGTCCATTAGTTTTTGGTTTTAATGATTAGAATAGAAAATTAAAAGCAAGCAAAATATTTAGGAAACTATTATTATGGCTACATCAAGCTAATTATGCAAGTAAAATGCTTTAATAATGCTTTTGAAAATTAATGTGCTCTGTAAAGTGAAAAGAATATGCTCTGTAAATTTTAGAATGTTACATTTTCAGCTGTTGAGTAGTGTGGTAGTCAGGTTTGCTTCTCTGCTAACTCAAGCCTATAATCAGACAAGCATTTAAAGAAAGATGGAGTAGTCACAGCTGGAGTAATATTTGATTGAAGGGACAGCGAGTTGAGTAGACTAATTCAATAAAATGCATCATTTTTTTCACTATTTCTAGCACCTCAGTTAGGAAAGAGCTTATGTATCTATGAAATATACCTGTGGAGGAGGAGAGCATCTCCTTAGAAGGCAATGTGGTGCTGTTTTTCCTCGGCTTACAAAAGGGATGCAGTCAGTTTTATTGATGCAATTTTTTTTAAATCCTTTTGAATAGTTATTTTAAAATGGGAAGCTAAAACTTTTTTTACCTTGGAATGATAATGATAACAGGGAGTTTTTCAAAGTATTGACTTCACTGAGAGGGAGTCTGAATATCACCTTATAAGTGTATATGTTCTTATAAACTGGTCTTTCCATATTAATGGAGAGGCTCTTTAAGACATTGATTTAAAACCTACTTCTAGAAATATGAATTCTATAATATTATTAAAAAAAAAGAAAATAAAACAGGAAAAGATAATATTAAGGAAATTAAGCTTAAGGAACTGACAAAGCAAAATGCCAGTACACAGATATCAGATTTCTTGGCATAGATTGTCTGACATAAGAGGCACAGACAAATGCGGAATTGTCATTTAGTATTTCCCAAATGAGATTGAAAAGGTAAAAGTTAAAAGTGATTTTCTACTAGTGTGTGCATAGGAGAGCTGGTTAAAATTGAAAAAGGTTCTTCTTCAGTATTTTGAACTTCGAAGATGAATGTTTTCTGAAATGTCACCCTTTCATTACATATGGCTCATAACCTTTAAAAGTGATTACAGTAAAACAAAATGTATTTCAGATTCAACACATTAATCCTCGATGAGAGATGTGCAGAGGTGTCATTTTCTCCAAGCATTTACATATGGTCACTGGGGTTTCCATGGGTCTGTTCCACAGAGACGCTTTGCCTTTTAGGAGGTAAACAGGAAAATGGGAAAAATCTGTTCTCAAAGAGCAGCTCCATACAATCTGCAGTGCTACCTTCTTGTTTGTGTAAAACTTTCAAGAGGTAAGAGACCCATTTTCATGATGCTGCCAAAACATTTGCTTTTATTTGCCTATTTTTTATAAACATTTTTGGTAAACATAATCAGTGAAGCTGCACATTATCACCCCAATGCCATCTGGAATGGTCTCTTTCAACCTGACTATTTAAAAATGAGGTGATTAGGCCAAGAAACCTGGATAATATATGGTTCCTGTATTTTCTATTTTGGTTTGCAAGTTCCTGTACGGTATGTGCTAGCCTGTGTACCCCCAACTGTATTCAGTATTTTGGAAGAGTGGCTTTTTTTATTAGTTTGTCATTTATTTGCCAAGCATTCTCTGTGTATATGTGGGTCATTGCATAACATGGCACTGCAGCTGTATTGCTTTGGGGGGATAGAAGCATTTCCAGAAATATTTTTGAAAGAACAAAGGCAAATTGTTCAGAGGCAGAAAGTTAATGGCAGCTGGATCCCTCTGCCCCTATGACTCTTATTCCATAAATTGCAATAGTCATTTCTGAGGGAGGAAGGAAGTTGAATGTAGAAACATCTGTGCTAAGTGTCCAGTGACTTTGACATCTGAGCAGTGAAGTCTCCTAATGAATAGGCCCAGGTTAGTGGCTGGTGAGAACAGGGAGAGCAAAAGCAAGGAAGCTCTTGGGTCGACATACATACATTTTAATAGGTGAATGAAAAATCTTGGTGACATGAAGGGAGTCACCCACCATATCCCACTGGCCAGTCCCTGGGCAGCCACCTCGCCAAGGCAACCCCAAACTCCTCCTCCACTGCAATGGCCCTGGGCGTGTGAGGTGTCCCTTTACTGTCCCCTCCCACCCCCCCCCA